>JAJAGP010002087.1:0-136115 GCA_025084515.1 Ancistrus triradiatus
ACACAAATCCAGATGATCCACAATTTCTTAAAAACTGGCGAGGCAGGACACAAACGTAGGCTAATAGAGGGCACCCAAACTCGACCCTGACCTAAGGACCGATGTGCATCCACAGACAAACCTCACCTTGCCAGGAGCGGGATTCAAACCCTAGGTTTGAAATGCAGGGGTGCATTTGTATATCGTTCCAGTCCAGTTCTGAGATCTAGTACCAGCTCTCAGACTGTGCCAGGGGCTTCTACCTTCCGGGTCTGGGGATGGGGACTAAGGGTGCCCCCCGTGTGACACGAGTGCAGACTTCAGTAAAGGAAACATGTGCAATGCATTTATTAGATTATTTAAACAATGAAATTGGAAAAATACAAGTGGGATTGAGTTACATCGAGATGTACGTGACGCTCGTGTTCATTTCACATCACGTCTGCTTTTCATTCCACTGAAATCTGTCAAAAAGAGAGAACTCATGTAATTATGGCACAATTTGACCTTAATACCTGGGCAAATGAAAAACAATGAATGGGAAAAAAAACCTGTCACCGCATGAGGCAACACTTTATTTCACATCAACATCGGGAGAAGTCTGCACAGTGCTAATTTACATAAAAATCAATATGAATGCTGAAGGTCGATCTGAGGACGTGCAGCGAGGAACATTGCAGGGAACTGAAATATTGACACTGTAACACATATTGAAATGAGAGAAAAATAATAAACAAGTCGCTCGACGATCTGTGAACCTTCTTAACAGACGCTATCATATCCGTCTCCCTCGTGCAGGACTGGCCCTGCTTTAACCACTAAGTGGAACCTCCCATTTCATACCCATTCGTGCAGAACCGAGAATCAATCATGAAGGTGTGATATTAGCAGGCAGGTAATCGTTTGTTGTTTGCAGAAGGAATGTGGCACCTGCCAAGGCGCTTTATGTCCGATGTCAAGATGAAAATATAGAGCCTAAGTGCTGGCCTTACGGTTAATTCATGGTGGAAACTTATTTTTGGGTTCCATTATATACAACAGTCATCTCCAATCAGTTTCTCAAAACCATGAAGCGGCCCAAATTTAGTCCAAATCAAGCACTTGTTTTTAATCAATCTCATTCAAAACACCAACAAATCAAGCAGATTAACGCCATTCAAACATCTCCGTGAAAACAGTCTATAGTAAGATAATTTACCCATAATGCACCAGGCAATCAGCATCTTAATAAACCTCATTATTGTAAGACAGCGCAAAGGGTCTGATTATGATTGCAACGTGGCTGACGTAGATGAATGAACAATTCCTTTCATTTTGGATGCAAAGCTCGCCTTCTGTCTCAAGCGCTGAAGTTGACGAATTGCTGATTTCCATAAAACGATTAGGGAACACCCAGGGAGGGACTGATTGCTGCCAATTTTAATGCAGTGAAACTCTTCATCTGTTAAATCGAACCCATAAATAAGGTCTAAGGTGTCTGGAGGTGCATTGCAGCCTCTGACCAGAGAGGACGGCAAAGGGTGCAAGCTGGCTCATCAGACATGTGGGAATCATGTTTACCAGAATGCTTTGTTGGCTCCCAAAGCATTCTTGCAATCTCCCACAACTGTAAAAGAGAGGAGCAAATGTTCAAAGGGTCACGGCTGTACCTTTGTAGAGGGGTAGCCGCAAAGTTTTGTCACAAAGATTTGAAAGAGAATTCTATAGCGAGTCTAGAGATAGTCTGAATCCTTACAACTCCAAAAAAGCGAAAGAATGCAGAGAAGTCAGTACTGAAAAGATGGAGATGGAGATTAAATTCTGAAGTCTGAAGGGAGGAACAACTGTGAGCAAATGGGACGTTCTGGGAAGGTTGGCCAAACTTTTACGAATGCTAGATGAAATATTTCAAACGTGTTGAAGACTGGACACAGACTTTAACGATGAATAAAAATCCAATTAATTTCAGGCTATATCCGTTATCACACATGAGCAGAGCGGCTAATAACGGTGGCGTTAATGACTGACTGCTCATCTTTAATTGATCCTTTGAGATAAAGGCTTTTACTACGATGCCACAGGCAATCAGTATCTTAATTAAGCTTATTATTATTATTATTATTATTATTATTATTATTATTATTATTATTATTCGGAGATTAATGTGGTGTACTTACCAGGGACAGAGTTATTTATTGACTAATAACTACAATACTGATGCATGAAGAGTCCCGGAAAGCATAATTTACCCCTTTTTCTTGGTGTAAAACATGGCAAGACGATGCGAATCACAAATCACGAATCGCTGCTTGAATGTGAGCAGGAATTTCTCTGTATAATAAAATTCTCCAGTTGGGTTAGGATGGACGATGTGACATCTCCTAACACTGTCATATCAAAATCCCTTCACTCTTGATGTGCTGTGAGTCAGAGGGAAAAATCATTCATCCTTCCCTCCTCTCCTCGTGGCTTCCTGACAGCTCAGCTCCCAGTATAATGTGCAGCGGACACATCAGATGTGACACAGTCATTTTAAGGAGACGTTGCTCTTTTGAGGTGCCCACATCACCCCCTTATACAGTTATTGCCAGTATTCAGGCTAGTACTGTAATGTGGGGCGTTGTGCATTGCTTCGTGGAGAGGAGAAGACTTTGCAAACAGTCAAAGGCATCATTAGAATCAGCTATCCCTACCCATTTCTTTGCTTTAATGTGCCCCAGAGCCCTGCCACAATTACCGGAAAAAGTGTGCTTGGGAATTTTGTGATCTAGGGTGGCACAGCGTAAATGTTCGCCAAACAACTACAGCATTTAGGAAACATTGGTATCCCTGCTTCTGATGACTATCCTTGTGGAGTTTGGCATTAAGTAGATGCAGGTTAGACTGGCACCCTGTCCAGTGTTTTGGTTCATTGCCAGGCGCGTTAAAACTTCTTTATACGATTGTGTGGATGCTCCAAATACAAATGCAGGACTTAATAAAACAGCATTATGGCAATACTCTCAAAATACACCCCTAATGGATTTTTTATGAGCCTTTTAAGGGCCCCTGCTATACAATCTTTAATCGATACAGGACATATAAAGGAACCGATTCACCTCTAGCTCTGATATCACCATGCAGGAATTAATTACTGACAAGGTTACTCTGATTAATCATATACAGTGGGGCAAAAAAGTATTTAGTCAGCCACTGATTGTGCAAGTTCTCCTATTTAGAAAGATGAGAGAGGTCTGTAATTTTCATCATAGGCACACTTCAACTATGAGAGACAAAATGAGAAAAACAATTGTAGGTTTTTAAAGAATTTAATTGTAAATCATGGTGGAAAATAAGCATTTGGTCACCTACAAACAAGCAAGATTTCTGGCTCTCACAGACCTGTAACTTCTTCTTTAAGAAGCTCTTCTGTCCTAGAAACGTTACCTGTATTAATGGCACCTGTTTGACCTCGTTATCTGTATAATAGACACCTGTCCACAGCCTCAAACAGTCAGACTCCAAACTCAACCATGGCCAAGACCAAAGAGCTGTTGAAGGACACCAGGAAAAAATTGTAGACCTGCACCAGGCTGGGAAGAGTGAATCTACAATAGGCAAGCAGGTTGGTGTGAATAAATCAACTGTGGGTGCAATTGTAAGACATACAAGACCATTGATTAATCTCCCTCGATCTGGACTCCATGCAAGATCTCATCCTGTGGGGTCAAAATGATCATGGAACGGTGAGGCAAAAAATCCCGAACTACACACGGAGGGGACCTGATGAAAGACCTGCAGAGAGCTGGGACCAACGTAACAAAGCTTACCATTCAGTAACACAAAACTACGCCAAGAGAGACCTCAGATCCTGCAGTGCCATGGAGGAATGGGCCAAAATACCAGCTACAGTTTGTGCAAACTTGGTGAAGACTTACAAGAAACATTTGACCTCTGTCATTGCCAACAAACGTTATGTTACAAAGTATTGAGTTGAACTTTTGTTATTTGTCCGTGTATTAATTACAATTAAATTCTTTAAAAATCCTACAATGTGATTTCCTGGATTTTTTTCTCATTTTGTCTGTCATAGTTGAAGTGTTCCTATCATGAAAATTACAGACCTCTCTCATCTTTCTAAGTAGGAGAACTTGCACAATCAATGGCTGACTAAATACTTTTTTGCCCCACTGTATACAATACTAATGTACAAGGGAGTATAATGAGGGAAATCGTGGACCGTTTTGTTTAATGCATTCATATTCTCCCTTAATATGCACCCATCTATATTTAATGCGGCATTTTACATTTAACCTTGTACTTTTGTCCTTCTTTAAATGAGCACTGGAAGGAGGGATAACCCACCGCAGTAATAGTACATTGATTTTCATTAGTGTAAATTACAAAACTCCGGTGTACGTGTCTTGATTTTTTTGTCCTGTGTTATGTGTGCACACAGAAAACCAAAACATTACGAGCACCGACATATCGAATGACATTGATTCTCATTACAACTGTGCATGTCAAGGTATATATTAGATGATAAGTAAAGGAGTAAATACCTGTGGCACAAATCACAGAAATTCTCTGTGGTTGTGGGAGGAATGTGTCAAAATGCCCTGATGCCATGGTCAGACTGGTCAGAGCCAAATATGCAACTGGAATCCAAAGCAGCGGAAGAAATCTTCCATCACATGAATGGCTGGCTATGTGAACACCATGTATCTGGTGCCAGGAAGATGATCGTTTTTGTTTGTGTTTAATGAACAGAATGTACCAAAACAAATAGATACTGAGCAGTGCCTTTGGGCAGGGTGGAATCCACCATGCTCCTGATTAAGTAATACAACCATAATGTTTTGTTTTAGAAATATACATACACTGCCTACATATACCTTTCACAACCAGCTGTACTTTTAGGTACTGAATCCTTCCTTTCTTATTATTTTGTAATCCAGTAATCACCAGCTTAGGTTACATCTACATTATTCATACCCACATTTCCGCAGGCTATAGACGCCTGTTCTCTGAAACATGCAGCACTTTATGTTTAGCAGGCTTTAACAGATGGTTCCTCAAACGAAGGCTATAAAGTCTTTACAATTAAGCGAGGCCAGCAAATAAGGAAGCTGCAGCAGGATCAATAAGGGCGAGCGGACAAAGGTGGGAAAGGACGTGTGGCTTTCTAATGGTCTTCATTAGACCATCGGCGAGTGCTCGCTCTCCACGGTGTGTCACAAGACTGAAGATTGGATTTATCTTCTCCTGCTTCCAGAGAGAACCAGACACACCCTCTGTAGTGCTAACATATACTCATATACACTCACACATGCAATATCTACTCAGGCAATTGTGGGGTCGAGACCTTGCAGAACAAGGAAAAATTCTGACCGTGGCATGATTGTTGATGCCAGAGTTTGAATATTTCTGATTAAGTAAACAAGCATTGGCGTCCCATCCCGGGATTGTATTGTGGTTGTACCTCCCCTGGGATTGGCACCAGAGTCCCCGAGACCCTCACCAGGAGAAAGCAGGGTTATATATTATTTAGACATGTTGACTAACTGGATAAGAAATTACACCTTCCACCCGAAACACTCCATACACATCTCATGAATAAAACAAATGAGCATTGATTTCTAGTCTGGCCCAGTTTGAACACCGGTGCAGAAAGCGAGCCTGTGGCAGAACGGCCTTCTAACAAATTGCAGAAATGTTTTGTTTTCTCCAATAAAGCACTATTTCGAACAACACAAAAAGTCCCTGCGTACAAGTAAAACAGAACCGAGCTGGAACGAGCAAAAATGTTCAGTACATTACGTTTGGTTGCTGAGCCAGAAGCGATCATTTAAAGATGGTACACTGGGGGGAACATGGGAGATTTGGGCTTAAAGGTGGCTGGGAATGAAGAATTATTACGATGGGAAAATCAATCATGTTGTTAGACTGGTGGGCAAAGAAAACAAGTTGATTCTTTTTTGTGATAGTGAGTAATATATAACGAAAACATACAGTGGTGTGAAAAAGTGTTTGCCCCCTTCCCGATTTCCTTGTTTTTGCGTGTTTGTCACACTTAAGTGTTTCGGAACATTAAAACCAATTTAAATATTAGTCAAAGACAACACAAGTAAACACAAAATACAGTTTTTAAATTAAGGTGTTTATTATTAAGGGAGAAAAACTGTCACTGTCTCTAGCCACACCCAGGCCTGATTATTGCCACACCTGTTCTCAATCAGGACATCACTTAAATAGGACCTGCCTGACAAAGTACACCAAAAGATCCTTAAAAGCTACAAATCATGCCGAGTTCCAAAGGAATTCAGGAACAACTGAGAAATTTTTGGAGATCTATCAGTCTGGAAAGTGTTAGAAAGCCATTTCTAAAGCTTTGGGACTCCAGCGAACCACAGTGATAACCATTATCCACAAATGGCGAAGACATGGAACAGTGTTGAGCCTTTCAAGGAGTGGCCGGCCGACCAAGATTACCCCAAGAGCGCAGCGACGACTCATCAAAGAGGTCACAAAATACCCCACAACAACATCCAAAGGACTGCAGTCCTCACTTGCCTCAATTACCATCAGTGTTCATGTCTCCGCTATAAGAAAGAGACTTGGAGAAAATGGCCTGCATGGCCAAAAACCACTGCTGGGCAAAACGAACATTGAAGTTCATCTTAATTTTTCCAGAACACATCTTGATGATCCCCAAGACTTTTGGGAAAACATTCTGTGGACTGTTGAGACAAAAGTTGAACTCTTTGAAAATTGTGTGTCCCATTACATCTAATGTAAAAGTAACACAGCATTTCAGAAAAAGAACATTATACCAACAGTAAAATATGGTGGTGTTAGTGTGATGGTCTGGGGCTGTTTTGCTGCTTCAGAACCTGGAAGACGTGCTGTGACAAATGGAACTATGACTTCTGCTATCTACCAAAAAATCCTGAAGGAGAATGTCCGGCCATCTGTTCATGACCTCAAGCTGAAACGAACTTGGGTTCTGCAGCAGGACATTGATCCAAAACACACCAGCAAGTCCACCTCCAAGAAAAAGAAAATGAAGACTTTAGAGTGGGCTAGTCAAAGTCCTGACTTGAATCCTACTGAGATGCTGTGGCCGTTCATGCTCAAAAACCCTCCAATGTGTCTGAATTACAACAACTCTGCAAAGATGAGTGGCCAAAATTCCTCCACAACGCTGTAAAAGACTCATTGTAAGTTATCGCAAGATTCATTGCAGTTGTTGCTGCTAAGGGTGGCCCAACCAGTTATTAGGTTTAGGGGACAATCGCCTTTTCACACAGGGCCATGTAGGTTTGGCTTTCTTTCTCCCTTAATAATAAACACCTTCATTTAAAAACTGCATTTTCTGTTTAGTTGTGTTGTTTTTTACAAGTATTTAAATTGGCTTGATGTTCCAAAACACTTAAGTTTGACAAACATGCAAAAAAGATAGAAAATCAGGAGGGGGCAAATACCTTTTCACACCACTGTAGGCAGGCAGAATCTGCACCGGTTATCAGTAACTTGGCATGTCAGGTTTGACCTACGTCCATAAAAAACCTTTGGTGACAACTCACTGCACGTTTGAGTTCAATTTACAAAACAAAGCCAAACAAAACACAGCCAAAATAATATGGTCCATGCCAACTTCAACACAAACACAGCTATGTGTTTTTGTGTGAAAAGCTTGTGTTAATGCCAACAACAACAAAACCACCTAGCTACGGACCACAAAAACTTACCAGGAAACTGAAGGACGCTGGCTACACCTTGCCAATTTTTACCCATCCCTAGTTGTCATGGCAGAAGGTTTACGAAAGATTGTACAGCCTTGCCTGACCTTCAAGTCTTCGGCCTTTACACCGCATTGTATTTGCACCATTCTCCTATGGTAGATGTGCAATGGGCTGCTCGATTGTAACTTGTTTGGGCAGTTAATTGGGCATCGCTTCCCTTCTCCTCTCTTCTGTACCATCAGACTTCACCTCACCTCACCTCACCTCACCAGAGGTTGGGTACAAACCAAGGACTTCAAGCAGCAGGTTTGTTACTGATGTCAGTGACTTGCATTTCAGGTTACTCCTGCCAGTAATACCATGCTGGTGTTTCCTGGCATCGACTGTTCAGGTTTACACTGTGTACAGTTTTGTGTAACAGGGGTGCCCCCACATTGCATTAAGGTACATAATTTGGACATATATGCTTGAAATAAGTACCGAAAATAGAAAGCCAGATCTGAACAGCTTGTTCCATTACACCTTTTTCAAACTGATTTATGGAGACTACCAAAAAGTACACATCTAGTATTAGTTTTACCTATTCATACATCAGTTATACATTACTAATAAACCTGATTAACGAATGGTTTTGCGAACAGTTACTCTGTCTTTGCATAAAACACGTTTGGTTCTCCGGCTTGCCACTTTTACGGTATTCCCTTACCTCATAGGATGTCCTACAGGAGGAAACGGTCGGCCCTCAATCGCAGCAGGCCATTTCGAAAGACGAGGCTAATGACTCCAGAGAAGAACAACACGTTATACCTACGAGCATAAAAGCCATTTTCAGTCTGAATAATTCAGGAGCCTGGAGCTTAATGCAGTTCCACTCTGAATGCGACCGAAAAATAATAACAGGTGGGGGAAAGCGGGGTTTGGAGTAAAAAATAGGAACACTTCAGATTCATTCCACATTAATGAAGGCTTTATGATTTTTCTTTCTTGTGCATATGTGTGTGTGTGTGTGTGTGTGTGTGTGTTTGGAGGCTGAAAGCTTGTGTTTGCTCTGATTTTTAGATCTATAAAAGCTTGAACTGTTGTGCTTTCCTTTTTTTGCTAAGATTTTACTACTAAACCTGAAAACATGCCTAAAAACTCCCTCTGAAATGAACCAGAAGTTTTGCCCTTTGGTATGACTAGCAGGTTAGCTAACTTAGCATGACCCAGCATTTAAGTTGTGACTAAGCTACCTAAATTTTATTTATTTTAAGTGTTTTATTCATTTTAGTGGCAAATAAAGTCGTGTTCTTACTTGAGTCTTGTACATGAAGATTCTGGTGGCAATCTACCTTATCTAGCTCAAAGAACTAGCTAGTAAACAAACACAAAGGCAACCACAGCACACGTAATACAGATAACGTGCTTTCACATAACGTTTGTTTTTCTTTATTAACGTTTAAGTTTACTCATTAAGCAAGATCATTTTCAAAATACCACAAAGTTGAAACCCTGTCTAAGCAACAGCTAGTTTTGAGCTTTGCTTTAAAAGATAACGAGCTGAGTCTAAATGATATCGTAAGCTTAATTAACTTGTTATATTAAGGTAATTTAAATGTTCATTTTTAATACCTGGCAGTTTATAGAGGGATAACGCTGCTAAAATTCGCTGAAATCCCTGAATTTGAGGTGATTTGGTTTCAGTTTGAGGAATCAACTCCCTATTTTAAGGTCGGCTCCTAGTTCTTAGCCATCGGATCATGGAATCGACTCTTCCATTTGATTCTATACTCATGTATCACAACGCGAACGACGACTCAAACAAAATTATAGAAATATAGTACAGCGAGCCAAATCTGAACAGCCCACAAAGAAATGACTGGATTGTATAATTCCACAATTTGTGGGTTGGTAGGTTCTCCAGGTACAAAAGTATGTTCACTAACACTGACTTGGTGAGTTTTAGGATTTTTGGGAAATATGTCCTCATTAATTAGTAGTTTGAGGCTAGAAATCTTCTTATGGGCCGTTCCAGAACTCCAAGGTCCAGTTCTAGGGCCACCATAATTCAACGGTATATTTTCGTGAGAAATTAAAATTGAAAGCTGTGACCTTTGTGACTGAACATCTGCCACATCGACCTTTCGCCTTGTAGAAAGCCTGGCTTTGAACAGTGATATGCTGGAGAGCAGTGAATGCGCTAATGAGGTGAACATGGCTGTAACAGTCATCAGAACAGACATGAGAACGGAGGTGAACGTAGAATGAAAGCGAGCACTGGTGATAAAGATCAGAGGGGCTGAACGAGATGACAGGAGCATATGATGTAACCTGCTCTTTGATTCACACTGCACGTTAAAGCAACCGAATTGATCTGATGCAAAGCTAATAGCATTAGCAGTCTACTTTCCTGGATTCAGAGGCTGACTGTGTGTTTTAACACCGATGCACTGAGCTAGAGAGATTCTCATGGTAAATAATAACGTATTGATTTCTAAAATGTATTGATTACTAGTGTACTTAAACTCAAACAGCAGTGCAATATCATAGTTACCCCAAAAGGCAATGGTTGTCACAGAGGGGCACCTGGAACTCAGGAACTCTCGAACTAAGGACAGAATCAGGACCTTGAACCTGGCAGAACATGGGCAGAACCAGGACCTTTAACACTCTGGAACATGGACAGAACTGGGACCTATAACTTGTGAGAACACAGACCAAACTGGGCTTTGAACCTAACAGAAAACAGATAGATGGGAGATATGGGGACCCAGTTTAACCTGGTGGAACACGGACATAACCGGGACCTTTAACTCAGTGGAACAAAGAGAGATCCACAGACATTTTACTCAGGAGAACATGGACAGAACCAGGACCGTTAACACTACGGAACACAGACAGAACTGGAACCTTTAATCCAATGGAACACAGACAGAACCACTACTGTTAATACTATGGAACACGGACAGAACTGGGACCTTTAACCCAGTGGAACACGAACAGAACCAGGACCTTTTAACCCTGTGGAACCCAGACAGAACAGGGGCCTTTAATCCTACAGAACACAAAGAACTGGACCTTTAACCTGCAGCAATACAGAGAGATCTGGGACCTTAACCCAGTGGAACGAAGAGAGAACCAGGACTTTTACCCAGTGGGGCACAGACAGAACTGGGAGCTTTAATCCAATGGAACACGGACAGAACCAAGACCGTTAATACTAGGGAACATGGACAGAACTGGTACCTTTAACTCTGCGGAACATGGACAGAACCATGACATTTAATCCAGTGGGGCACAGACATAATCGGACCTTTTATCCCAATGGAAAACAGACAAAACCGGGATCTTTAACCAGGGTGGCACTTTGAGTGTTATGTTTGCAAGGAATCCCATCATTACACTGGGATAAAAGTTCCTGGTGCCATCCATTCTGCTGGGTTAAAGGTCTCAGTTCTGTCCAATGGCGATGACATCGAATGGATACGGATCATGTGGGGTATAAATATCTAAATGTGAAAAGTGAGACTGAGGAATGTCGGCATGCTGGCAGCTGGATGTCATGTCCCAGGGTCAGCAGATGCTATGCAGAAAAGTCACTCTGCTTCAGAAGACCGAGCACCACCTCTGACCCCACGCAGCATCTCGGCACCTTTGACCGTTACACAAGGAAATGCTGCAACCCTCAAGATCTCAAGGACCATGAAAGAAGAGGTCAGCATTAGCATAACTTGACTTTCTTCAGAAAGTTGGAATATCAGTCTCTGTCTCTGTGATAGATCAAAGCAGGTTCACTGTAAAGAGTTTCATATGGTTAGTCACCTATTAAATTATACATCAAATTCAGACCTTCATAGTTTCAGTGGTTGATTGTGAGAAACGTTCACATTGTTTACTTTGAGTTGTCTGTGTTATTTATGGAACGGAGGTCGGGGATTCCAATGTTTTATGCCATGGTGATTACCTATGTCATTTTAAACCTCCCCTATATTTGAGATCACCTCAAACTGGGATGGAAGCAAAGATCTCAGGATTACGGTGTGTGGGTTCTGCCACTGTGCCATTACAGGAATAATGTTGAGAAGTTACAGTGGTGCTTGAAAGTATTTTCTATATTTCTGCATAAATATGTCCTAAAACATCATAAGATTTTCAAACAAGTGCTAAAAGCAGATAAAGAGAACCCAGTTAAACAAATGAGACAAAAATATCATACTTTGTCATTTATTTATTGAGGAAAATGATCCAATATTACATATTAGTGAGTGGCAAAAGTATGTGAACCTCTAGGATTAGCAGTTCATTTGAAGGTGAAATTAGAGTCAGGTGTTTTCAATCAATGGGATGACAATCAGGTGTGAGTGGGCAACCTGTTTCATTTAAAGAACAGGGATCTATCAAAATCTGCTCTTCAGAACCCATGTTCGTGGAAGTGTATCATGACATGAACAAAGCAGACTTCTGAGGACCTCAGAAAAACAGTTGTTGATGCTCATCAGTCTTGAAAAGATTACAAAGCCATCTCTAAAGAGTTTGGACTCCACCAATCAACAGTCAGACAGATTGTGTACAAATGGAGTAAATTCAAGACCATCGTTACCCTCCCCAGGAGTGGTCGACCAACAAAAATCACTCCAACAGCAAGGCATGTAATAGTTGGCGAGGTCACAAAGGATCTCAGGGTAACTTCTAAGCAACTGAAGACCTCTCTCACATTGGCTAATGTTAATGTTCATGAGTCCACCATCAGAAGAACACTGAACAACAATGGTGTGCATGGCAGGGTTGCAAAGAGGAAGCCACTACTCTCCAAAAAGAACATTGCTGCTCATCTGCAGTTTGCTAAAGATCACGTGGACAAGCCAGAAGGCTATTGGAAGAATGTTTTGTGGACGGATGAGAAATAGAACTTTTTGGTTTAAAAGGTAATTGTTATGTTTGGAGAAAGGAAAACACTGCATTCCAGCATAAGAACCTTATCCCATCTGTGAAACATGGTGGTGGTCGTATCATGGTTTGGAATGGCCAAGTCAAAGTCCCTGACCTTAATTCCAATCAAAAATGTTGTGGAAGGACCTGAAGTGAGCAGTTAATATGAGGAAACCCACCAACATCCCAGAGTTGAAGCTGTTCTGTACGGAGGAATGGGCTAAAAATTCCTTCAAGCCGGTGTGGCAGAAAAACTGAGCAACAGTTACAGGAAACGGTTTTTAGTTGCAGTTATTGCTGCCACATGGGGGTCACACCTGATACTGAAAGCCAAAGGTTCACATACTTTTGCCACTCACTAATATGTAATATTGGATCATCTTCCTCAATAAATAAATGACCAAGTATAATATTTTTGTCTCATTTGTTTAAACTGGGTTCTCTTTATCTACTTTTAGGACTTCTGAAAGTAGAAAATCTGATGATGTTTTAGGTCATATTTATGCAGAAATATAGAAAATTCTAAAGGGTTCACAAACTTTCAAGCACCACTGTAAACAAAGGACTGGTTCGTTTTAAAACAATGGGCAAAACTTAATTATCAAAGCTATTACATCAGCTATGGTAACCTTAGCTGTCCTTGTCCGTGTAGCCCTTCTTTGTTGGGTATCTCGAGTTCTATGGGGGAAACAAACGAGACCATGCTGCAATCGGTCAGTCCATTGATCAGTCAATTAAGTTCCAACCGAAGCGACTTCTCTGCAACGTTACAAATATCAAAGCCGAGTCTAAAGGTTGTGCGTCCATACAGAGTTTGAAAGCAGGCTCTTCAGTTTCTTTGAGTCGCTGTTTGTGTGGGTGATCAGAGCCTCGGCAGGATCAGGGGCTGGGATAGGGCTACTTGTGTCTAAGCCACACCAGTGGACAAAAGCCCAGAGTAATTGGGTCTCCAGGGTGAAAAGGAACATCTCTTGCGGATGTCGCCTCATTCTCCAGAGCCTGCTGCGATAAATGAGGCAGGGGCAAATCTCTCGCCATGCAGAGGTGTCGTTTCTCCCAAATCTAAACAAATCCGTAGAAGAAGGTTGTTTTTTTTCTCGCTGTATATCTCTTACCCTTTATGCCTTTCACGTTCACAGTTCCCAATGAGGAGATAATACAGTGCTGCCAGGCTTCTTTTTCTTTCTCCATTTAGCTTGTTTTGTGCACGAGGGATTAATTTACCCCTTGAAAATGCAATTTTAAGCCCAAGCTTAAATTACAGGATGTGCTTCTGAAATCCAGCGTTTTGGGTCCCGGATTATTTTAGAGACCAAACTAATTGCTCCAGTTCAGGCTCTAGCAGTTTAGATGTCAGGGACACCAAAGTTTTCCTTAGTAATGAATCTGAGATTCGGCCTCACTGCTTAATCACATCCTTAATTGCAATCTCGGAGTGCCCGTGTGTCGCCGTAAACAAAATCTCCATCCCTGGCAGCCGTGGCACTGGTGAGAGTTGCTTCATGAATATTAAGAAACAGAGCGAGAGAGGGCACGTCGCGCCCCCCTGTGAAGCAGCGACTGCCAGAATGTGGGCGAATATTTCGTTCAAACTGTAATTACGATAAATGATCCCTGGACAAAGCAGTAATTACGCAGCGATACTGTTATTCGAAGAGCTGTGCTTCTGTGAGTCTCCCTCCTCCTCCTCCTTCATCTTATCGTCTATGCTTGTTTACTTCAAGAACAATCCGTAGATAAACTCAGTAGGATGACAAACACCCAAATCCTGTAATTTGGATATTTGATATTTATAACACAAACAGACAATGAGGACCTTGCTCCTCCTGTCCAAGTCCTGACCCGGTTCTGCCAGTATCCATATTGCTTCTTCCATCCTGGTCAAACAAGCAGACTTTTGGTGCCAGGCACAGTACAACTGGTGCCACGGAATCCCTTCTGAACTTCTGGGTACCTCATCTCACCAGAGGCGGGATATGAACCGGGCAAACTATGCACTTTCATCTGGTGCCCTTTCTAGTGAGATACCCTGGTTCAACTCCCACCTCTAGCCAAGTGAGGTTTGTTAGTAAAAGTCTCTGGCATCGTTAATCTCAGACGTGGCCAGATGTGCTTCCGTCACACAAATAAATTATCCAGACATCCATGGGTTCACAAACCATTTTCTCGCTAATGTACGTCCACGTCCTTTCAGTTTCAGGGACGAAAACAAAATGGAAATTAAGAAAAAAAAGAAATTGGCCAGTAAGATTGAAAATGAATAGGATTAAAATGACTTGTACATGTAAAAAGGTATCTGAAACGTTATGGAATAAAGTGTATGTAAAACATGAAATACAACGCGCTCCTTCCCACCTTTCGCTCTCCTTGCGTAGGTGTCGGCAAAGCAAAGCAAACGCATTTCTGCGAATTCATCATCTTGGTTAAAGCGTGTCTGAAAGTGCTTTTGTAAATATAACGTGCCGCGATATAACTCCGGCTTCAGCTCTCCACTTAGAGATCGCTTTCACGGGGTGCGGCGCACGGCCAAATTGAACACGTCTCGACTCAGATACACTCGCCGTCTTTCTGTCACGTTAATAAAGAAGCAATTTGCCCGTAGAAGCGCAGAGCTTCTTTCGCTCGCTGTAATGAGAATCAGAGGGCTGGTTTATAAATGAGCGTCGTTTTGTAAAATTAGATGTTCATAAAAAAACTGTCGGGAAGCATTAGGAAATATGCTGATTATTTAAAACCAATGGATTGTTTAAAAGTACAGCGCTAACCATGCAAGTCAAGGCCTGAGTATATAGAACAGTAAGAGAAGAGCAGATTCTCGCAGCAGTCCGAGGAGGGACGAAAACCAAACGCCTGCCAGGTCAAACATACGAGTGTCAGAACTGAGCCATAGCAAAATAGGTTCTTTAAATCCACATCATTTTCCACACTTAAGCGGCCAGTAACACAGGGTGCAAAGCAGGAAGCAACCCTGGACAACCTGAATTCAGCTCCCCTGCTGTTAGATGCATCCCGAAATATGCACGAAGAAGAACTCGCCTTCTGGTGTCAAAACAGCGGAAAACCCTGAAAAACGTTTTTGAGCAAAAAACAAAAAGGTACGTGACAGAATGCATCAGGTGGCAGGGATCTCAAATTTGGCACAACACCCCACCTACAGAGTGAAACTTATCTTTGCAATAGAAGATCGTTTGTTGTTCCAGACCTACGTTCAATCATTAAAAATCCTGCGAAAATTAAATCTGCGAAAGTGAATTTAGTCGGGCCCTCCTTATGTCCTAAACCCCACCCCCCAAGCCAACATGTTAAGTTTTTAAAGCTGTCGAGACCGTATTTACTGTTGTGTTATTGCTGTGGAGTTTTTCCTACCTGAGTCAAGTCAGATTATTTATTTTACAATGGAGCATTGTCTCAAAACTGATTTACAATTTTAGATTAGCTTCTAATATCTAATCCCAATCCCAAATTGAGCAAGCCCAGGGCGACAGTGGCAAGGAAAATCCCTAAACGTTATAAGGAAGAAAACTTGGGACGTCCCAATGTTTGGAACTTGATCTCACAACCTTCCTTTCACTAACTAAGCATGCACACCTTCTTTTGTGTCTCCGCTTAAAAAAAAACTCAACATTTAACAACTGTGACATTATGACTTTGAAAAGTGACCGTCTGGCAATGTTTACGCCCAGCACAGGGACGGTACTGCAGATGAAAGTGAGAGACAGACCGGTGTAACCCCTGATCAGATAAAACCCAATATCAGACATGCATTTTAGGGGAACAGGGAGTGCAGAACTCAGGGATTTGTTGCCAAATGTACTTTCCCTTCTCGTAAAGTGATGGATTACAGAGGACCCTGGTGTTCTTCTAACCATGTTACACTTAGAGGACGGAGGCTGAGATGTGATGGGGTGAGTTTACACCAAGGAATTTATGGGACTACTTATAATGGAGTGTTGAGACGGAGATAAATTTGGCAAAATATATTCTGGGAGAGTTACAGGATTCTGTATTTCACATAAATTGCAGATGTTCTACAACAGAATGGCTTTCAATGTTTCCATGACCATTCTTTACAATTCGTGACCATTTTATACAGGGAAAACGATTCTGTATGAACGAATGAACTGGGCTTACTGTGTCCATCCAACGTTACCGTTTACGCCTGCACCCTCTGTTCTCCGTAAAAGACCCTGCAACCTGACCAGGAGAATTTGGGATTTATAAGTCCTTAAACAAATCATAGAATTGTCTTCGTAAACAGAAACAGCTTCGTCTTGAGAGCAAGCAAATTCAAGTTTGATTGCCAGTCACAATGTGTTATGGGATCTGTAGTTTTATTTGCATTTGCTAAAATGTAAATATAACTGTAATACTCATTTTTGTGCTTGTATCGCGTAACAGGTTTGATAAGGAAGCTCATATGACTCCGGTGTGCTACAGACTCAGATATCGGGCGCTAAAAAGACTCGGGAGTTCCTGTACATCTGTGCTTATAAACAATGACATTCCTGTTTAATAAATCGACACATGAACAGTCGGTTAAAGAGTCTAATGTGAAATATATTAAGCTTGATATTTAGGGCTGGTTTTTATGGGTGGTAATTTTCTCCTCGCTGATCTTGTATTGAAATAAATGGATCCGTACTAGCAGAACAGAAGGTTTTAATGGCAATACCAATACAAATTATTGGCACCCCAAAAAAATTGGTACTTACAGACCCAAATTACATCCAATACAACCTTACAGTGTAGCACCAAGAAAGCTGTGGGTTAAGGCCCGTGCCCAAGGGCCCAACATTGGCTGCATGGCAGTGCCAGGACCTTTTGGAAACAGTTCAGCACCTCACCCGCAGTCCCACTATTAGCTGTGTCCCGTAGGGCACGTCAGGCTTTTGAATCTTAATCTTAAGAGTAATCATATTACATTTAATCACATTACATTAAACTAATAAGTCTTTTAATTGCTCTAAATTATCAGATCACGATCAATTTGAGTCGTCAACGCTAATGTGCTCTAATCCTCCTAATTAAAGGGAGCAATTTTAAAGTTTCAAAACGCGACTTCTCTGGGGAAAAACATTGATTCCGTTTGACTAATTCGAGCGACATGCACAAAATCCATTTTGCTTCATTTCCTGTTCGTAGAGCCATCGTGGGAAACGGCCTACGCTGTTTTAGATAAATATAGACTGACGCTGCTTCACAGGATTAAGCTCGAGCAGTAAAGAAGGGCGGTTTTTAAAGGATGGCTGAAAAGATTAATTTAAGGTTATGAAGACTTCAATGATGAATGTTATTAGTTTAACTCACTGATCTGATGTATGCTGTAAATAAATAAGCTTCACTCTAACTCCAGATCAGTGCTTTACATTTATATATAATGCAAATATTCAAGTATATATCACCAATACACCAGAGGGAGTGTGCCTTCGGTACGTGTCTGCGAAAGAGGACTAAAACTTAAAACAATATTCATTAAGAATTAAACGATAGAATTTTGCTTTTATTCAGGGTTATTATGTTATTTGTTATATGTTCGAGTGATACTGTTTTTACAGATTGTATGGTCAGGACTAACTGATGTATAAATTCTTATTGACGACTCATATCAGAAGGGCCGCTGTCTCTGAAATGTCAAAAACACGACACATCTGAAGTTCTGAAGGCTTCAAACCAGGACCATGAATTGTTTCTAACACAGAGGTAACAAAAGTGTTTACACTGATCCAACACTAAGCTAACACTGAGCTAAAACTGAGCTAAAATGATCATAGTGCTCACACATAGCTAACACAGAGCTAACACTGAGCTAACACCGAGCTAACACAATTCTCACACATAGCTGACACAAAGTGAACACTAAGCTAACACAGAGCTAAAACTGAACTAACACTGAGCTAACACAGCACTCATTCTGAGCTAACACTAAGCTAACATGGCTTGTTCTATAATCTCCTCAGTTCTTATAATTCGAAGTGAACCCCTCACGTCTCTTCCTTTCGGAATTGTTAGGCAGTAAGATGTTGAAGATGCTCTGAAGCAGGCGGCTCCCTCTCTCAGCGACACCGGCGAGATGCGCTGATTATTTTCCGACGTGTCGGATGCGGGAAGCCGTTCATGACACAGAATGACATATCTGGATGAGACGTGACAGAATCTAGTGAAGAATCTCGGTTGGTCTGACGCCGCTGGGATTGGGGAATTAAATCGTGACGTTTGAACGTGGAGGCACTTGACGCCTTCGAATTGCGTGGCTTTGAAAGAGTCTGCGATTACGCAGGTTCTGGTTGGATTCGAAGAAGCGTGTTTGGTACAATATTTATAACAAAATAAAACTCAGAACATCCTGCATTAGGTAGAGCGGGACGAATACACAGAGAAAACACATTTTTTATATAACTTTAACTTTTACTCGTGTCTTTCTGCACAGTTTTATAAATTTTCACTCAAGTATTGTTTATGTAATCGTTACTAAAGCATAGTGCAGGACGAGTGATGTGTTCATAGCTTGTTTTCAGTCCATAAATAGGAAACGTACACCTCTTTACACAGCTCACATGTTTTTTTCTTTAGCCCAGTGAGACATGAAAAGGTTACAGGAATTAGATGGAAAGAGAAAAGCGCTCGAAATAGAATCCACATTATTTTACTTCCAAATAAGTGACAGCATAATGGCTGTGAAATGACCAAGCAGGTGATGCTGTTAGAAGAAAAGGTCAATTCAAACAAGAGAACTGCAGAGCTACGACCACAGAACGAGTCACTCTAATTCTGAAAAAAAAAAAACGATTCTGATAAGCCTTTCCACTAGGGATGTGCGATTTTGAAAAAAATTATATCTCGATATTTTTCGGGATTTTATCAGTAACGATAATTAGATGATACTTTTCTTGGCAGTGTATATTTTGGGTCTACAAAGAGTTCAAAAGTTGCCTGTCGTGGACATCTGACTCTCGAAGTTTGTTCTAATCTTCATATTCGTTCGCAGACGGTGAAATACATTTAATGGAAACTGATTTGTCCAAAATGTGTTGACAGTAACAGGCACTTCTTTACTAGTCATGTTATAAACTTCTTCAGTTGGCGTCCTTGGTTTCATTAAACTTAAAGCTTTTCATTTTCCTTCGGTGCTGCAGCCACATCCTCCTTGTGATACATGCTTTCTAATTTTGTTAGCACAGATATTTATGAAGTCTCATACTTCACTATCCCTAAATTTAAAACTTCCCTTCCGTAGTCCATTTTCTGTTCTCCTCAGCGCATTTATGACAACTTGGAATGACATAAAAGTCGCACAAATTCCGAACTGGCTGTTTGGACTGAGCTTGATTTCAATACCATGTATGAAAGGAACTGAAAATGTCTGTGTTCACTGTGTTCACAGTGGTCTGGGCCACTTTTGCCTGCTGTTTAAAGGTAACCTAATTTTGCAAACCTTCTTTATGAACTTTATTTTAGAATGGAATTAACTTTTAAAAGTTCATGTCTGCTTGTTGCGGGTGGAAACCTGCAGCATAAGTGTTTTTCCACACCTATGTGCTTTAGATTATGAACCTGGTAGTAGTAAGTGTGCTGAAATAACAGAGATCACTCATCAAAACGCTTTTGACCATATTGTGTAATTCCAGGTGTTGTCAGGATCCGGTCCTCTCTGGGTAATATTATGGATTCATTTCCCCTTTCCAGAGAAATAAAGATCTTGGGTTTTGCACCAAAGTGGAGTTGCATCTGCTTTTCTTTCTGGATTAATTTGAGTGCTCTGTAGTTTGTGTGGCCGGCTGAAGCCGTGGGACAAATGGTAAACACTGGCTCTCAGACAGATTACCTGATTGTCCGTTCCACACCGATGGAGAAAAGATCGCTGAACGCAGGTCGATACATTCAGCAGCTTCGGATCCTTAAAGCCGAGGCGATCCAAGCTGAGCAGAAGCTGATGAGCCGTGTTAAATTAGATCTGATGTTTGTCCCGAGGCCGCGATTGTTCGCTTGACAAACGTTTGTTATCAAACCTTTTTGTTTGGGAGTTAACGCACGAGCATCTCTTTAATATCTGCCGTGCGTGGAAATGGAAGCCGTTTAACGGATCACTTTCGTTAAATAATTTAGGCCTGATACGATTACAGAAGTCATGACAAACAAAACACTAATTTGTTTTGATGTTCGCTGTCGGTGCAGGGCTTAGCGCTGTCGCCTCACAGCTCCAGAGACTGGGGTTCATGTTCTGCACGTGTCTGCATGGGTTGACTCATGAAAAATAAAAGAGTGAGTGAGTGAGTGCGTTTACATGCACTTCATAATCCGATCACAGTCTGCTTTCTGTAGATCTGATTGTTTAAGTGGTCATGTATAAATCTGATCTAAAAATCAGATTAAGAAATCCGATAAAGCTTGATTTCGCCCAAAGTAATCGGATTACTCATTGCATGTAGAAAAGTGACTCGATTATAATCGGTGTTTCAATCTCTCACAGTTGCCAGCTCTGCTTATTCTAAAGACTTAAATGGGCCACAGAATTCAAGGCAGCGAAATGGCTATCGAATGCTTTTGGGGAGACTCGAGATATATATACTCAAGATATATATAGGCGGTATATACTCGAGAAAATGAATAGTTTCATTATTTATTAGGAAAGTTTAATATTAGAAGTTTATGTCAGATATTTCTGTGAGATTGTTGACTGGTTGCAAAGTAGAAATCCAGTTCATGTAAACCCGGAGCTTTAGCATTATCTGATTACTCAAGTGCATGTAAACTCATTGCTCAGATTACCGACCAAATCTGATTATTGTCTGATTATTGTCTGATTATTGCAGTTATTGGTTGAGTCATGTTGCTTCTCTTGGGATTGTCTCCATAGACTTGGTTGCTTGTTTTTCTCACAAGGTATGGCAACCATGATCTCAGAACAGTTCTTGAAAATCTTTCTGATCTTTTCTGATCATAATGTTCGCAGTTACTAGTTTTAACCTTCTGGTTCATTCCAAAGTTCATCGCAGTAATCTTGATTCTGGTGCTTTAAAAACCCTGCACTGTTTCTATCTGTGGTATTAGAGTGTGCTGTGTTTATTTGTTGAACATCTTGTTGTACCTCTTTTATGTGGCAGGGACACGACCTCATCCATCAGCACTGTTAGGTTGTACATGAAGCCCCGGCAGTTCATTATGGGACAACATGGCATCCTTTTGGTTCAGTTCTTTTCTTCTCAACAAGCCATCAAAGAGATGAAGCCCTAAAGAGGTGAATCCTTCAGGAAGCGTGTAAGCTGGGAGAGTAAAGAGTGCTGCTTCTTCTTTCTTTCTTTCTTTCTGAGAGCTGACTGATGGAGGTTGCCATTACCGAACCAGCTAAACAAATGCTTTTTTGTTTGTTTATTTTCAGGTTTTGATCAGATTCCATTGAATCCTTTGAATGCGTGAGGTTTGGCTTATCCTGGCCTTTAGTTCCACGTGTTGCATTTCATACGTTATCCTAATTGCCCATTGCTTGTCAGCCCATCAGGGGCGCCGTGTGCAGAAGGGCAGAGGTGGATAAGTGGCACGCCATTTCTATCGACCATTAATACACTCCCATAACAGTGAAGAACGTCCTGTCAAATCTGAGACCGAACACTCTCCCAGTGCTCCCGTAATTGGACGGGCGCTAACAACGGCCTGAGCGTAGAATCGAGGGAGCATGCGTCAAAACAATTATGATAACCATCCATGGACGTGTCAACTGGGTCATGAGGTCTGGCATCATTACTTCATGCGTTAAGGTAATGAAGATTTATGGATGAAATCAATCTACTAAAAGTTTACGTCGCACGTAACAGTGTCATTTTCCTCTTTCTTCGAAACTGCATTAAAACAAGCGCGTCGATAACACAGGAGGATGGCGATATCGTAGCCGGATCCAAACTTGTAAATGAGGAAAACAGGCTAATGAGGGCACCAACCTAATTAGAGTTTCGAGAGAAAGACATAGATGTACATGGTAATGCGTAAAGCCATTTTCCATATATAGTCTTGTGCAAAAGTCTTAGGACACTGTTAGCTTAGATATGTCTCAGTGTCCTTATTTGTTTGCAGTATTAACAAACTGCAGTGGCAAGTATTTATTGTGACCTCCCTGCGATGCCAAGTCGTGATCAAGAATGGTATTTTTCGAGGAATAGCAGCCAAGAAACCACTTTTTCAGAAGGGGAACAGGGTGAAAAGTATACTACGCTCACAAAGACTGGAATGAAGATCAATGGAAAAGAGGATTATGGCGTGACGAATCCAAGTTCAATATGTTATACTTGGTCTTTATACTGTTGCTAAAACTACAAATCTCAGGCCTAGGACTTTTGCAGAGTACTGAATAATGCCAGCCACATGGCAGAAACTCAATGCGTTTAGGCATGTAGAGACAATCAAGAAGACTTGCTGAAGTTCAAACCGAGCATCAGAATACTTTGTAGGCAATGGAATTTCAGAATCTGCTGACCTACTGGGATTTTCATGCACAGCGCCACCTCTAGGGTTTAAGGAGAATGTTCAGAAAAAGAGTAAAAATCCAATGAGGGCAGTTCTCTGGGTGACAATGCCACGTTGATGCCGCACTGATTCGAACTGATAGAAAGGTAACAGTAACTCACTCAAATAATTACTCATTACTCGTTACGAAGGCTACAGATGGACTACAGGAGGAGAAGCACACTGGTGCCACTCCTCCATGCCAGCCAAAAACAGGCAACTGAGACTACATTTTTCACAGGGGTTACTTAAATTGGACAATAGAAGAATGCCTGGTCTTGAGTCTTGCGTTCTGCTGGTGGTTCAGACAACTGGTGGTACAATGGTGTGTGGGGTATTTTCTTGGCACACTTAATACCAACTGAGCAGTTTTAAACCCCACAGCCTATCTTAGTATTGTCTTAGTATTGCAGCTTCATTCAAGCTGCTTCCGTCATCAGCTCCAGCCCCACCATACCTGGGTCACACCAGAGGGCAGTAACTCTCTCCCTCCTCCGGTTATCTGGGGACAAAGTGCCGCCAACGACTTTCCTGCTGAGACTCAATATCCTGGAGTGACTCTGTGTATCTGAAAACTTAATGCAGATGTGCATATTTTACATTTTATTTGAACTGTGACTGCATGACTTACTAGTTTAGATAAATTTGTTTCATTCTTAGATTTATCATCTATGCCACCCAAGGAGGTTGGGTGCCTTTTTGAGTCTTGGTCCTCCCAAGGTTTCTTCCTCATAAGACTTAGAGAGTCTTTCCTTGCCACTGTCGCCCTAGGCTTGCTCAATTTGGGACTGGACATAGATATTAGGAGATAATCTAAAATTGTAAAGTTGCTTTGAGACAATGCTCCATTGTAAAATCCGCTATATAAATAAATCTGACTTGACTTGACTTGACTGACCATGTGCATCCCTTTATATGACTGGCTGGATAGAAGGTATCATGATCGAAGGTTTTTGGACACCTTCATCCCTCCACATGCATAGATGAATGGACTGGTGGATTGGTGGTTGGGTGGATCGGCTTTGGACGGATTTTAATTTGTTTTTTAAACATTTTCCCTCACCATTTTTTTTTTGTTTGCTGAAAATCTCACCTCACATGCTCGAGTCAAGGTCGTCATCTCACCACATCAGATTATTAAAAATCCTACCAGGCTCGAAAATTCACACAAACGGCAGGAGGAAGCAAAAGAAAACATGTTTATAAAAATCAAGGACGCCTCCTATTCATCTCTCCCGGAGTATTGCAACCTTCAGATTCCATCAGGCAGCCTCGGCAGGGCAGACTGATACGCGGTTTGGACCTGGCGAATAATAAAAACCTAATAAAGTGAGCGTCCGTGACCGTGCATGGGAGAATCCTTTGAAGAATGGCATTTTCATTCAAGGACGACAAACCGATAGAAGCCATGTAACAATTCCTCTGAAAGAGGCACACTTCTTCTCAAGGCAAAGAAGCACCCTTAAGGAAAATTGGGCAAACATACCGTTGATTGGATTGGTTCTTCTGAATGGCATCAGAGGCATCACGGAACAACGCACATCACCAGAAGTGGAAACAAACAACAGGAATCTTTAAAAAATACGATTAAATTACGTATAGATGTGGAGATTCTCCATAAAGATGGAAACGCTGCATACTAGAGATCAGTTAAGGTATACTGTATGGCCAAAAGTATGTGGACACCCCATCTAATCAGGTCACCATAGACAGTGGTAGTAGAATAACTCTTAAAAAAAGATTTTCACAGGTTTACACCACCATGAGCTCCTAAAATAAACTCTGGTTTGCACAGAGCCCTGTCCTTGGGTGGGTCAACTGAAACGCCAACTAAAAGCCTACATCAGGAAAGCCTTGAGCCAAAGATTGAAGGATGGCGAAGCAGCAAAAAAGACTCCACACTAATATGCATGTTCTATATGTAACTACTGGATGTCCGCAAACTTTTGCCTGCACAAACTCATTAAACTCATGTGAATTGCTGCTTCCTTAAATGGTACAACCCAACTATCATTGTCTTCTGCACCAGATCAAGGGTGCTAATGTGACACCCACAAAGTATTGTGACATTTGTGATATTTTCAGTTATTATATTCATGTATGTATACTATAAGTTCGGCTGGGAACCCCTCCCACTCCTTTCTTTTTGAACCTCTGGCCCTTTCTCAATATGCGTACTTCTCTGTGCTTGTATACTTGTGTACTTGTGAAACGTCATCAGTCGCAGCCCAAGTACTGTTCCATTTCGCTGTACCATTTCGCTGTTCCATTTTCAAGTTCGCTTCTAACCAAGTATGCTCCAAATCCCCGGATGTGTTCTTGCTCCACCCATATTATGTTGTCTCCATAGCCAAGTAGGCTGCTGTTCCAATTTTAGAATAACCAAACTGCGTCCTCCCATCCTCGGGAGAATGTAGTCCAACTTCCTAGTCCAGACTTAGGAAGTACGTAAGTCCGAACTTACTTACGTACTTGGTATTGAGAAACAGCCTGGCCGTTTCTCAATACCAAGTACGCGAACTTCGGCTCGCGTACTTTCCAAGTCTGTACTAGGAAGTTCGACTTGCGAGTACATACTCCCGAGGACGGGAGAACGCAGTTCGGTTATTCTACAATTGGAACAGCAGTGTACTTGGCTATGGAGACAACACGGTTTACTTTTTACACATAGATAAAACATGTTGTATAAAGCCTGTCAGTGGTGGAAGAAGTGCTCAGTTCTTTTACTTTCCATTAAACAGTTTAATCTACGTGTAACAACGGATCGATCGCATTTAAACATAAAATAGAAACCTTCCCAAACATAAGCCAGCACCAAACAAGTCTGATTTTAGAAGGGAATTTAATTATGAACTTCAATTTATATCAGACAGTTCATATTTAGAATAGAACAAATAACACATATAATGCATAATAAATACATTAATAGCTTCCCGTCACATCTCCGAAATCGTTTGAGCATTTTTTTATGTAAGCTTTATCTTGATAAACTGACCGCATAGTTGAATTTTAAACAACTACATTCTCGCCTAAAAAACTCTTTATAACTTCATTTTGTGACACAATAACAGTATTACTTTAGAAATTATACATCCAGAAGGGAGTTCTCTCATCCGGCATTACCGAGCTGGCAATGCATTGTGGGACATTTCGCTGTTCAAGTACACACAAGTCTGCATCGATGCATCCTCGGTCATGTGGGCGGATCGAGAACACATCCGGGGATTTGGAGCGTACTTGGTTAGAACTTGGAAATGGAACAGTGCTTGGGCTGCCACTGATGACGTTTCACAAGTACACGAGAACACAAGTACAGAGAAGTACACATATTGAGAAACGGCCCCTGTCTTGGAGCTACGGGAGGCGTTGCTGTGTTAGGCTTAGCGATGTTGCGGGAGTTGGTGGCTCTGCCCCTCAAACTTTGAGAGGCATTTGTGAACTGAAGCTACGGCTCCTCGTGTCTCCTTTACTTCACCCTGTTTACAGGCGAGTAACGGAATAAAAGTATGTGAAACACTAATTAAGTCAGTTGATTAACTATACCGATGTATGTTAATCTGGTTTTCCGTGGGTAGAAACTTGGGTATTGGCAAAATGGCGGGTTTATTGGAGAGTTTAAATAGATAAATAAGCGTTCTAACATTTTTTACATGAAAACTAGTTCACTCCCAGTCTTTTTTTACACAGTATGTTGTGTGCATTTACTGTTGAAATCGCTTTAATGTCAGTTTAAACCGTTCGCATTTTACCGTGTAGGTAAAGTTAGCCGTTAGTCCCGGATGCATTCTATACACCTCTGACACAGTATGTGCCCGCGTTGAAACTGTACACACCTTCACTCATTCCTTCGAGCTTTCATCCATTTTCATGACGACCCCATCTTAATTAACACACACAGACACAGGTTAACTCTAAGCCCTGTGATGTTGATCTCATAACTACAAACTTAAGTTTGGTCTTGGGAGCGAATATATCTCCTTCTGAACCGTGTGAAAACAAGTATGGTATTACTTGACGGAGGACATTATACTTGTCTTTATGGAACTGTTATGGGTAACAGCAGCACTACGGAGTATGTGGACTTGAGCATGAGTTGGGAGGAAGGACAAACGCATGTTTTCTTGTGACTGTAAAATGAAATTGTACCTCTATGGACATACACTTGTGATAAACGTAACCGAGGGTGGTTGAGTCAAGGGTTAAGGCCTTCTGTGTGTTGATACACCAGTAACTACATGGACATTCAGAAAGTGGAGAATGAACCAGATGAAATGTTTAAAGGCTTGTTTAATGTGAAAATAAAATAAAAACTTTGAGAGGCATTTGTGAACTGAAGCCATGACTCCTCGTGTCTCCTTTACCTGCCTTAATCTTGTCACACTGACCCTGCACCCAGTGAGTGTAACACTAAGTTTGAAAAAAGCTTGTAATGTGTAGAATGGTTGAAAGAACACCGACTTAGGACAGTGGATTTTAATTACAATATGTAACGAGAATAAAGAAACTTGGATTAAAATCCACACAGTGAGGAAACACACACAGTGCAGTAAGATCCCATTAAAGTCCTGTTCTGATGCAACACATAAAACAGACTTCTATATTCCTAAGTGCCTGAGTGGGGATATGCTAACCCACATCAATTAGCAACAAATCCTCTGCGTCGACTACATCCAGTCTCGCTGACGTGTGTGTGTGTGTGTGTGTGCGTGCATCGGACTAGGGACTGGATTTAATTTCTAGACTGCACTCTCAAATTAAATCATTGCACTCCCAGTGCCTAATCACGGTACAGCACGGCTACGCATCCTAATCCTACTTGAGCTGGGTGCTACCGCTAATCACTAGCTCCTAATGAGTGCAAGGTCTCACCCTGATCACGAAGCAGAACTACGGCTTAACCCTGGTTTTCAAGTTCTAGTCACGGCTCAAGTGATAGGGGAACGACCTCCAGAGCCTGGCTTTTGGACTTGTTACATAATGGCGTCCATTTCTTCATAAAAGAAAAAAGATCCGTTGTACTGATTGGTCTGAGCACGATCCCCATTTCCACTGTGTGATGGTCCATCCCAGATGCCTCCGAGCCCAGAAAAGTTGATGTTGCTTCTGGACATGGTTCTTATTTGAATTAAGGCTGCATTTTTAGCACAGTAACATTTTTAAGTGTCAATTTGTGAATGTAACTCTGTATTGTATGTAGTGTTAATCCCTTGCCCATGTGGTTCTATCAGCTATTGATGAATGACGGTTCTTGATGGAGTGTCATCTGAGGGACCATACCTCTTCAGTTTAGGTTTGTGCCCTTACCCTTTATCCCATAAGTTGAATCTGTTCATCTGAACATAAGGTTTTGTGGAAGAAACGTTTTGTCGCTCATCTACAGTGGGGCAAAAAAAGTAATTAGTCAGTCACTGATTGTGCAAGTTCTCCGACTTAGAAAGATGACAGGTCTGTAATTTTCATCATAGGTACACTTCAACTATGAGTGACAAAATGAGAAAAAAATCCAGGAAATCACATTGTAGAATTTTTGAATAATTTGATTGTAAGTTGTGGTGTAAAATAAGTATTTGGTCAATAAATTTGGTTGAACTCAATACTTTGTAACTTAACGTTTGTTGGCAATGACAGAGGTCAAACATTTCCTGTAAAGTCTTCACCAGTTTTGCACACTGTAGTGTGGTATTTTTGGCCCTTTTCATTCCTCCATTGCAGCCATCACTCCTCTAGAGCAAGTGATGTTTTGGGAGAGTCAACGGTGGACTTTCAAACTAACTCACAAAATTTTCCCTATTGGGGTGAGGGTTGAGCGTCTGAGACTGGCCTGGCCACTCCAGGAGGAACCCTTTGAAATGCTTTTTTTATGGAGCCACTCCATTACCCTGAGCGGGTGTGTTTGGGATCATCTTCTTTAGTCATGCTGGCCACGACCCAGCCACGTTCCATTCTTCCATATGCTCTCAACTGATGGAAGGAGGTTTGTTGCTTCCCGAGGGCACGAATCTCACAATACATGGCCCTCGTTCCTTCTTCCCTTAAACACAGATCAGTCGTCCTGTCCCCTTGCAGAAAAACATCCCCAAAGCATGAGGTTTTCACGCCCATGCTTCACATAGGGTATGGTGCAACTCAGAATTTCTTCTTCTTCCAAACACGGGGATTGTGTCGAGTTGAGTTTTTTTACCAAAAAGTTCTTTTTGGTTTTATCTGACCACATTTGACTATACTCCCAATCTTCTTCTGGAAATCATCCCATATGCTCTCTGGCAAACTTCAAACGGGCCTGGACCCTGGACCGTAGTGTGTTACTACTGATGGTAGCCTTTTTTACTTTGGTCCCAGCTCATCTGCAGGGTCATTCATCAGTGGTCATCCTGTCCCCTCCGTGTTAGTTTGGGATTTTTTGCTCACCGAATCTCATGATCACTTTTGACCCCACGGGATGAGATCTTGCCATGGTGCCCCAGAATCGAGGGAGATTTATCAGTGGTCCTTGGTATTTCTTACACACATTGCTCCCCCCCGTTGATTTATTCCCACCAAACCTGCTTTGCCTATTGGAAATTTACTCCCTCCCAGCCTGGTGGGCAGGTATCAGCCTATTCTTCCTGCTCTTGGTCATTGGTTTGAGTTTGGAGTCTGCCTGATGTTTGGCTGTGGACAGGTGTCTTTTTCCCCAACAGGTCACAGAGGGTCAACACGGTGCCATTAATTACAGGTAAAAGGAGTGGGAGGTTGGCGGCAAGAGCTTCTTAAGAAGAATTACAGGTCTGGGGAGAGCCACAGAAATCTTGCTTGATTGTGAGTCCCATGTGACCAAATACTTATTTTCCAAAATGATATTTACAATTAATTCTTTAAAAATAAATCCTACAATGTGATTTCCTCTTGGATTTTTTTCTCATTTTTGTCTGTCATAATTGGATTAGTGTACCTATGATGAACAAATTACAGACTTCCCTCTCATCTTTCTCAGTCGTGAGAGCTTGCACAATCATTGACTGACCAAATACTTTTTTACCCCACTGTAAGTGACTTCTTCAGTCTCAGCTAGTTGGGAAAACTTCCCCAATCTTATGTACACAACCTTTGCATAACGACTGATACCAGCACCATTGCATAACAATGGGACCGGTGATCAGTTTAATATGCAGATTGCCATAGCCATTAATGATAATGGCCAAATGTGCCATTCACACAGGATTGGGGAAGGGTTGCAATAGCGGCGTTGTAAGATGGTGAGAGATGTACTCTGAGGCCCCCTCCTCAGTTCAGGGATGGACGTTCCTTTTTTACAAAAATGGCTTTTTATATATAATAGCATTAGCCATCGCAGCCCTTCCCCAATCCTGTGTGAATGGCACACGTGACCTTTGTCGTTAATGGCTATGTCAATCTGCATATTAAACTGATCACCGGTCCCATTGTTATGCAGTGGTGCTGGTATCAGTCGTTATGCAAATGTGCTGTATATAAGATTGGGGAAGTTTTCCAACTAGCTGAGACAGAAGAAGTCACTTAGATGAGTGACAAAACGTTTCTCCCACAAAACCGTATGTCCAGATGAACAGATTCAACTTATGGCATTTTCTTACCTGGAATATTGATCATGCATCAAGACCTTACCCTTTGTGCACTGAAATTCCTCTGGATTTCTGGAGGAGTGGGTTTGAAATGCAGGAATTGAGGTTTATTAACAAATGAAATTAAGTTGATCATAAAAATCTAGAAATATCTCAAGTTCATACTGTCAAAGGTAATGTCAAAGGAAATGTAAGGAACACTGCGTTTTCTTTTATATCCCATACGTCCCAACTTTTTCTGATTTGAGGTTGTATAAACCCTTAAGTTTCACGCTGCTGTAATTATTGACACCCTCCATCTGTGCAAACTGTGTAAACTTTTTGCCAACATAACTGCACTATAATATGTGAGTCAATAAGAAAGCAAAAAATCTGAGACTTTAGGTTTTTAAATTGGGAGTTAGATCATGCGATCATGCTTGCTGAACCGTTTGGACAATGTTCTGTCCTGTTCGATGACCATGATACCTGGTGTCTTAACAAAAGAAGACCATTTTCATGATTCCCATGGGTTTTTTATGAAAGAATAGCCACAAATCCTTTGTTTCTTTTCCATATAACATCCTTCTTTTTCACCAAACGCACCATCTACTGTGTGTCTAAATGCAGATTTCCTGCAAAGGAGCTCCACTAGGAAACCCAGCAGCTGAGTTCCAAGCGCAAACTTGGCGAGACTGAAGAAAAGCCCGGCTTTGGCATTCTGGACCAATTTCAGAACCTAATGGCCTATGTAGGAGGCCGTCCAGAGAAAAATGCATCGAGTATCGAGCTGCCAGGAGCACTGAGAGTCACTTTCTCAGGTTGTACAGAAGAGACCTATGTCTGTGATCTTGCAAGGCACACTGTAGGCTCATTGTTCATTCAGGACCATACCAAGGGGTGATCACAGGGGTCTGAGTGGATGAAGCAGTGGGTAAGCATGTCCAAGGAGATAACAGCTCGGAGTATGGAAAGAGAAACCGTGTTCTCAAAAGAAAATAATGGACATTAAGGGAGAAGGGGAAGAACCAAGGCTGAAGTCTGCAGGGAGACCAGTGAAGAGCTTATGGTGGCCCAATGCAGACTTTCTTATGGTAAACTTGACACTTGGCACTGCAAAATTAATGGACAGTCAAAAAAAACAAGGACAAAGCTGGCGTGCTTTAATGCTTTTTTATTTGTAGCTTGATATCTTCAAAGAATGCCGTCAACATTTTGCCCTGCTTTTGCCTGCTTTTAGTTCTCTGTTTTGGCCGTTTATTTCTTAGACGGAGTGTCGGGTGGCTAAAGCACATCAGCGTTTCTTACCTGTTACCTCAGGTCCATGGATGGCTCTTGAGGGGTCTTGATATTTTTAATGCACCCATTCTTATGAAAAGTCAGAAGCTCGATAAATATCCAGCGCTCACCTCCCTGCAGCTTTAATTAGCATTTTGCCCAGACCTTGACACACTGAAAGACTTTGCCGTTATTTGTAACATCTGTTCTCTGGCGACAACGCCAACAGGTGGTGATGTTAAAATCCAGAGCTGCGATTACGCCAACAGGGGTTTGTGGAATGAACTGAGTCAAGGACGTTGTTTATTTTCAAGGCTTTTAAAGTGGTACTGGAACTTAGAACCACTGTTTTAGAAAGCAAACAGAACAGTGATGTATGAATTACAGTGGGGCAAAAAAGTATTTAGTCAGCCACTGATTGTGCAAGTTCACTTACTTAGAAAGATGAGAGAGGTCTGCAATTTTCATCATAGGTACACTTCAACTATGAGAGACAAAATAATAAAAATAAAAAATCCAGGAAGTCACATTGTAGGATTTTTAAAGAATTTAATTGTAAATTATGGTGGAAAATAACTAAGTTCAGCTCAACACTTTGTAACATAACCTTTGTTGGCAATGACAGAGGTCAAACGTTTCCTGTAAGTCTTCACCAGGTTTGCACACACTAGCTGGTATTTTGGCCCATTCCTCCATGCAGATCTCCTCTAGAGCAGTGATGTTTTGGGGCTGTCGCTAGGCAACACGGACTTTCAACTCCCTCCACAAATGTTCTATGGGGTTGAGGTCTGGAGACTGGCTAGGCCACTCCAGGACCTTGAATTGCTTTTACAGAGCAGCTCCTTCGTTGATTGACCTGGGTGTGTTTGGGATCATTGTCATGCTGCAAGACCCAGCCACGTTCCATTTTCAGTGCTTTCGCTGATGGAAGGAGGTTTTTGGTTTTAATCTATCGATACATGGCCCCGTTCATTCTTCCCTTAACACGGATCAGTCGTCCTATCCCCTTTGCAGAAAAACAGCCCCAAGGCATGATGTTTCCACCCCCATGCATCACAGTAGGTATGGTGTTCTTGGGATGCAACTCAGTATTCTTCTTCCTCCAAACACCACGAGTTGAGTTTTTACCAAAAAGTTCTTTTTTGATTTCATTTGACCACATGATATTCTCCCCGTTCCCTTCTGGATCACCCATATGCTCTCTGGCAAACATCAGACGGGCCTGGACATGTACTGACTTAAGCAGGGGGACACGCCTGGCACTGCAGGATCCGATTCCCCCTCGGCGTAGTGTGTTACTGATGGTAGCCTTTGTTACTTTGGTCCCAGCTCTCTGCAGGTCATTCATCAGGTCCCTCCGTGTAGTTCTGAGATTTTTGCTCACCGATCTCATGATCTTTTTGATCTTCAGAACAGGCCCCAGATCGAGGGAGATTATCAGTGGTCTTTTATATCTTCCAATTGCTCCCACAGTTGATTTATTCACACCAGCCTGCTTGCCTATTGTAGATTCACTCTTCCCAGCCTGGTGCAGGTCTACAATTTTCTTCCTGGTGTCCTTCAACAGCTCTTTGGTCTTGGCTATGGTTGAGCTTGGAGACTGTTTGAGGCTGTGGACAGGTGTCTTTTATATAGATAATGAGGTCAAACAGGTGCCATTAACACAAGTAACGAGTGGAGGACAGAAGAGCTTCTTAAAGAAGTTGTTACAGGTCTGTGAGAGCCAGAAATCTTGCTTGATTGTTTGTAGGTGACCAAATACTTATTTTCCACCATGATTTACAATTAAATTCTTTAAAAATCCTACAATGTGATTTTGTTTTCTAATTTTGTCTCTCATAGTTGAAGTTCACCTATGATGAAAACTGCAGACCTCTCTCATCTGTCTAAGTAGGAGAATTTGCACAATCAGTTGCTGACTAAATACTTTTTTTTGTAAACATCCTCTCTGGCAGATCCTCTGATCGGACGTCTTATCGCTCATTCTCGATCGCGTCCCGTAGGAGGACTTGGGCTTGTGGGATGTTATGAAATTTTGTAGTCTGCTGCGTTGGAAATGATTTTGCAAGAGTATAAACATAAATAAACGTTTTGGCAGGATCATGTATTAAATTTTGGCAGAAACATCCATCTTTGTTTCAAAACATGGCATTTATTTTGTTTTATGATTGTGTTTTGTACTTTTTGGGTTAATTAATGTATAATTAAGGCCAAAATTGTGCAGTATGCTATCGCTCATACAGGTCATATTTTGTAATATTGTAAGTGTTCAAACTTTGGACACCTCCATCCAAGAGGTTTTTAACTGTTATCCAGGAGTCAGTCTCATTTGCTTTTTCAGTACTTTCCGATAGATTAAAAATTCACTTCTGTTTAGCCATGGGATTTGGTGGGCTGGATGATAAGGACTGGGATGCAGTGAGAGTTCCGAGTCATCCCTGAAGTGGTTGTTTTGTTTTTGGTTATGCAGTGTTTTTGACCGACTCGAGGCAAGTCTAAAGTTTAAACCATCTAAATGAAACTGATTTCACATTAAGAATGAGTTCAAAATAAATAATTGAGCAGGCTGTTCTTTGGCACCGTGAAGTAAACTGTCAGTAAGACACTTTAACACAATAAGATTTCCATCAGAAGGTTAAAAAAAGATTTGTAGCTGAAAAAACTGCTGCTTTGGCATTGACATAAAGTCAGAACAATCAGAGGATGGAGGGGCGTCCTGATATTTCTCCCCTCTCTATGTAAATCAACTCTGGCTTGATGGGATACGGAGCACAAACAAGTTTTAAAAATGTCACTCGTAAGGACTTCCATATTCATGACTTAAGAGGATTATTGGGGGAATACTTTTCGCTCAATTTCGGAGATAAGTGAGCTTCCTGCAGAGTCTGCATATGTCTAAAAGTTCAGCTCCAAGTCGAACGCATTCGATTTATTTCCTCTGACCCTTCCGTGTTCGGGAGACGCTGTGCACCGGTTTATCTAGACCTGCGATGCGGTTCTAATTAAAATGCGGTCGGCGCGCCGTGCATGTAATTGCTCGGCGGAAGAGAAACCTCCTGCCTGAGATTGTAATCCTGTACGTTGGTTTAATTCATCAAGGGAAATAACTCGCTAATAACGTTTACGGTTTCCGCCTACCATCTTATTAGACGTGCCGTAGCTCAGAGTACTGATGGCTTGTTACCTGACGTTAGAGAGAGCGTGTGGGTCAAAGACAGGACTGGGGAAGATTTTAAATCGGCTCGTCTGCAGCTAATTGACTTTTGTAAGAGTCCCTGAATGCACCTACGCTTGGATTGTTCTAGTTAACGAAGCAGCAGACCTATGAGCCTGTCTTTCTGAAAATACAGGCTCTGTGCAGTTGTTCATCTGGACCTTCTGCTACTTTTTGTATCCTAGTAAGATCCAGACTGCTTAGCTCCCGACAGTACCGGACACAACTGCATTAAATGTTTGGTAAAAAGAACCCAGAATTGAGCTCAAGTGCACAACAACAGCTTAAAACCCAACAACAGATTAGTCACTTATGTATAAATAACGAGTTTTGTAACACAACAACAAAGAGTTCTGCTCTAACCAAATCTCACTTATTCGGCTGCTGACGCACTTTTGGTGGTTAAACATCTCTCTTTATATTGAAACCATTTTAAAAATAAATTTAATATTACCATTCAACAAATTGTATTGTTTATTTACGATATCTGGCAAGAGTCGTGCCGACCTATCCCCAGGGAACCCAGATGCAAGTTCACCCTGAAGAGGAGGCCTTGGTACAGCTCACTAGATCGACCATACCTTGTTGAGTGATTCAAAGAACTCATACTTTTGTTTTTGGAAGCCAAAAATGGATCAATAGCTAATATTAAGAACAAGACAGAAGATGAGCCAGATAAAACTGGGTCTCAACAAGACAAAGGAAAGAGCACTACTTACAGTAGGGCAGGTACAGACACTTACGAACGTGCATAATGCTCAAAAATGTTTCAAAACACATCAACCGAGTCTTATAGTTAAAATGTGAGCTAACGAGTTTGAATGGTAGTGAGCTTTCGTGAGCTAAGTGAATGACGTGCTTCTGCTCTTTAACTCCCGACTCTGCACGTGGATCCTCGGCATTGATGGCATACACTACCAGAATATAAATAATAATATAATAATGTAGGAATCTGTAGGAATTCAAATTGATAATTATTATAAAAAATTGATAATTAAAGTTCAGGACAGATTTTTATACACTATTATAACGAGCGGATGTACCTGTAAAAGGAAACATACGTTAAACAAACAGTCTACTTTAATAGCAGTTCCATTAATAAAAGGCCGTCACTTTTTTTTTAAATTAATCGTGGGCAGCACAGTGGCTTGGTGGGTAGCATCGCTGCCTAACAGCAACAAGGTCCTGGGTTCAATCCCATGGTGGAGCGGCCTGGGTCCTTTCTGTGTGGAGTCCTCATGTCCTCCGTGTGGGTTTACTCTGGGCACTCTGTTTTCCTCCCACAGTCCAAAGACATGCAAGTTAGGTTAACTGATTACACTAAATTGGACTGCTTTGAGTGTGGTCTCTGGCGACAGACGGAGCGACGCATCGGCTGGAGTATTCTCGGTCGCATCAAGTGGCAGTGGGCGGACCCTGCACTGGCGGGACAAGCGCCAGGAAAATGATGATGATTCAAATAATCATAATTTAAATTTATTTGTATAATAATCATAATTTATGCATTATGTCCGATTCAAAACTATACATCAGCGGTGCAAACCTTTCCATAAGTTGGTTTCCACGTCCGTCACCGTAAAGTAGTGCCAGGTGTTTTGGTTCTATTAATTATTTCCTGATCTGACTCCTGACTCCGGAGAGAGCGTCAGACTGAGAGGAGGGAATATTTGATTTTTACCGCATTGCAGGTTTCCTGGTCTCTTCTGTATTAGAAATCAGCTCAGATTCATGCTGCATATTATCTCTGTTCACAGGCACTCGGTCCCTGAAGCCCGGACGGTCGGTTCGGCTCGGCTCGCCTCGACGCTTGTTAAAACAATGCAGAGCGAGAGAGGATTTCAGTCAGGCCCTGCCGGGAGCAGCTGCTCCCCAATCAACATTTACCTTTAATTTTTAAAAGCCAGATACTGTTTATAGTCTTTAAAGCTGTGTCTACATGATACAGACCATCAGGCATGTCTTTAGTTTATTAGGAGTCACTGATTGAGCGAGCAAGTAGCTTCATGAATATCCGGTGACTTTTCTTCTTTAGATTTATTTTGTTGTTGGATTTTCCTGAGTTTCCCATTTGTCCACGTGTAGATTAGAACAAAGGCGGAGAAAAGGTCAGTAAGGAAGCGGGACGTGGACTTAATTCTGTCCAACTCGGAACTGAATCAGTCGATTCAACCAGCGAAACATAACACCATAAAAGCAGAGACATCATGAAAATAGAAAGAAAACATGAAAGAGTGAGACAGAGGGAGAGAGAGACAGGTGAGAAAGAGTCAGAGAGATGAACAAGACATGCATTGGAAGGAGAGACAGATGAGAAAGATGGATATTGTGCAAGAAAGACAGATGAGCTAAAGGAGGCAGAAGGACATAAAAATTGAGAGGGAGAAACGTTTGACAGAAGCAAAAGAAACATAAATGAGAGGCCAATGAGAAAGAGACAGACATTAGGAAAGCGAGACATTGGAAGAAACAGGAGAGAGACAGATGGATGAGAAATGAGACATAAGAGCGAAGGGAAAGAGGAAGACACAGAAACATGAGAGGGAGAAACAATGGAATAAGAAAGAGACTTAAGAGAGAAGGAGACATGAAAAGAGTCAGAGATGAAGCAACAGATGAGAGAAACAGAGGTACATTAGAACAGTCAGTGGAGGGAAACCGATAAACGAGAGACCAATGAGAGAGAAAGAGACAGATTTTGAGACATAAGAGAAAACGATGCAAAAAGAAAAAGACTTGAGGGAGAGAATGAGACGAAGAAAGGAGCGAGAGATGAGAAAGAAAACAAAGAGCAAGGGAATGAGAGAATGACATTGAGGGAGTGAAACATAAGAGAGAAAGAAGAATGAGGGATCAATGAGAGACAAATGAGACAGAAACAGACAGACATTTGAAAGATGGATGAGAGATGAGACATAAGAGAGTGGAAAGACTAAGACACAAACACTGGGAGGGAGAAATGATGGAAAAAGAAAGAGACTTGAGAGAGAGAATGAGATAAGTGAGTGTGAGATGGAAAGAAAGAGACTGAGATTAGGAGAGCAAGACATTGGAAGAGACAGACGAGAGAACTTTGAGAAGTAAAAATACTCTAGATATTCAAAACCCATCACTTTCTGCCACCAGAAATTTATTTGAAACATAAACGCTTACATTCATATCTAAGCATTTGCAAGAGGATTTGCTCAACAAGTGAGCCGTTTGCATAGACAGTGGAGGGTTAAGGTACTGGATTATTGACCAGTCATATTGGGTTGCACATTTATATTGTTTCTCAGATCTGGCAACCTTAGTCATCGCTGTGAATGCTCCTGCTTTGCAGCCAAGACTTTTTTATTTGGTTAAAACAGCATCATATTTTTGCTTTGTTGCAGCTCTGTGGTTGGACTTTACCTAACACGCTCAGGTTTCGTGATTCTGAAGAAAGAGTTGAGGTTAAAAAACCATTTTGAGTAACCTTCAAAGTAGCCCCAAAAAGCATTTATTGTGCTGAGTGAAAGGTGGTGATTTGAACCTCAAGTACCCTCATATCCCCCTGGCATGGTAATGGTACAGCAGGCAGACGATACGCTGGATGAAAATCCAAATCCGCAGAGTTCCACCAATGTGTATCTGTTCTGCTCATCCATAGTGCTCAAGGCGCTTGTAGACAAGGAGCAGCTCATTCTTCATCCAGCCTCGTACCTCATCCATTATTCAGCTACTGAGAGGAAATAGACACCGTCAGTGGGAGAGAAAGAGCCACAGAGACAAAGAGACACAGAGAGGAAGGAAAGGGCGAGACAGGAAATGCGGTCGCTCATTAACCCCCGGTGGAGCTCCGGCTCGAGCTGTAAGTGGATAACAGCTGCGCGACGGCTCGCTAATGATGTGGCTTGGTTTCAGCGTTAGATCGGGTCAGTTTGGTTTATTATCGTGGTGTCAATTATGTCCAGCGTTAGTGTAATGTGTGATTTTAGTCCGTTTATTAGGAAGTAATTGTAGGAAAACGGATCCTTCCATGGTAAAACAATCAGCCATGGCCAGCACGGGATTTTGGAGGCTCTCAAATAGATGTTAGTTATAACAAAAATACGTCAAAAACAAGTCAATCTAGATCCACAGCCTTAACTGAGCAAATCACAAGCAACAGTGGTAAGGAAAATCCTGAAATGTTATACGGAAGAAACCTTGGGAGCTCAAAATAGGACCTGACCTGCTCCAGCATTATTTGTATTTTCTATATTGTGTGAAAAACAGTGGATATAACTTGTGTGTCTACTTATCTTTTCATTTTTGGGTTTACTATGTATATTTTTATTTTCCCACATCTGGTTTTAGTGCTTTAGGGCTTTGTACAATTGTACGACGACACACGATGCACATTTTCAAGTTATCTTACAAAATGACATCTCATTTCACTTTAAAGTGTTGTATCTACTTCATGTCAGTAAAAGATTTCACCTGGTCAGTTGTAGAAAACGCTAGATTTCAGTTTGTTTCCTGCAGAGGTTGAGTTCTTTTTTTTTCTTTTTCTTTAATTAAAACACCAACAAATACTTTTGAATAAAATTGTACGAGTTAAGTCAGTCCTGATTGTAGCTGATACTGTTCATAATGAGCTCCATATGGCATGTTTATATCCAAAATATCTCAATTTTGTAGTTGCTGAACCAGAAAAATAAAATCTTACTACGATTTACTGCAACAGACAAGCGGTCCTCTCCATACTCCAAATTGTCATGTTTATTTTGGGGGTTTATTGGAGTTTCTTTTTATAAGAGTTAACTTTACCTCCATTGTAATACGTCAGTGCTGCATTCATTTTTAAAATCTCGCTGAACTTCAGGGTTAATCTGATCAATAGGACGTCTGCAGCACGAGGGATTAGCTGCATCGCTTCAGTCGTCTCTTCTATCTAAGCTTTACAGATCCAGTCTGTGCCTCAGCCAGCGTCACTAATGCCGCTTCACATCTCGTCTGATCTTAACGCGTGTGCTATTATGTGGGCCGTTTGTGTCGAGGCCATATGCTTGGTTAGATAAGGAAGCCGTCCGATCAGTCCGAGGTCAGGCATGATGGGTACATTTGTCAATACTACTCTGATCTGAATGAGAACAATCGATTAACAGTTCAGCTCTTCTTGGCATATTCGTGATAACTTTTCTTAGCCTGTGTATAGCTAGACTTTCCCTGCATTCATTTTCACCTGCCAAAGACACTTCAGAATCCACTGCAGGTAGCAGGATTCGACACAGATGCGCCAAATTCAGATTCATTCTCCATAATATTTCACCTAAAGCACCGTGAAAATCTGGGGACGGTCCATCCGGCTCTCACCTCAACAGAATCTTTAAAATTCAGCTCAGCACAGAAAGAGCTCTGAGAAGCTGATACAAACATGTTAAAAATGTAGAGGTTGTGTTTGTGTGTGTCCTAATAAACAAAAATAATTGGATGGTATTTTGTTGTTATTATTATTATTATTATTATTATTATTATTATGCCTACCATAAAAGTGTAAATAATAACAATGAAATTTAAAATAACCATTAATGTTTTTTACTATTACTGGAATAATGCAATGAATAAATTAAAATTATTTATTTTATTGTTATTAGGCCTACCATACAGATATTTATTAATCTAAGAATTGCTTTTTTATTATTAGTGGTACAACATACATTTTGTTACTACTACTACTACTACTACTACTACTACTACTACATACTTATTAAGGTACTGGACTATGAACCAGAAGGTCCGGGGTTCAAATCCCCCCTCAGCCAAGCTGTCACTGATGGTTCCCTGAGCAAGGCCCTTAACCCACAAGTGCTTGGATTGTAAGACTGTATCAGTTGTAAGTCACTCTGGATAAGGGTGTCTGCTAAATGATGTAAATATTATTACATTATTTTTGTAGTATCAATTATTAATTAATTACTATAAAAGTTGTACTATTATTACATGTTGATAGTTTTTTTTAAGATTTTAGTTAACATATTATTATGAATAAAAACTGACCTAAATAATTCAATAAAAAAATTACACATGAATCACTTACTACTTAAAAAGCGGTTGCAGTACCATGTTCATGTTGTCTTTAAAACGACTTTGGACTTCAAAAAAGGTGCCACTCTAATGACGTTAAGGAAATGTATGGCAGGGACGAGGAGGAACGTGGAGAGACGAGCATGACAGTCGTGATGGATGAGATCTCCACTCGCTAATGGAACAGATGTGATGCTCTAATTGGGTAGCCAAAAAAGCCTAAAGCCATACGGATGCACCTGCCAGTTAGGAAAATGAGATATTGGCATGAACATTTTGGTTTCTCCAGTTGAACGTTCCATGACGGTCCAGGCGAGCGTGAATTCGGTACAGATGTTTTCAGGAGGCAGTCACAGCTTATTCAGAGAAATCTTTTGGGGACGGTGATATTAAACCGTACACCCATCTTACACCTGTGAAAGGTAAAGGTGCACTTACTATCTGCTACTGGTTACTTCTGTTTTTCCTCGTCTTTACTGACCGGTCATGGCCGCATAGTTTAGGATTTGCTTTTTCCAAGCTAGTCCTTGAAGCTCTGCTTCAGGCTCTCTGGTGCCAAACCAACACACCATTATAATCCTGTTCTATAATTAATCTGCTGCGGCGCAGATTCTGATTGACTGTTCAGAGAAGGTTCATTAGGAATCATGTCTGACCGCTCGCTAAGACACGAACGTACAATGCTTAATTGCCTTTCATTAGGGCGATAAGTGACGCACTCGGATCACTAGGCCACGTGTAAACGAGTCCTCATTAAGACGTGTATGGTATATTCACTACACACCAGAATCACAGTATATTAAGGTAAACTGCGTTACGCCAAGCTTTTACGACATTTTATGATCCCATGTCGTGTGATACATTCATTGTTAACATGACTTTTACACAACAGATACGTAATGATCTCCAGATGCAGTTTTGTGTGATTATTTAAACACGTTAGCTCTAATTATTTCCCTAACACGATAAGGCCATTTGGTGACTAATTAATTGAAGGCTCATGTTGTCTGCATTTTTTTGGTCTGAATTTTATCTTTAGCACATGAGGGTTAAGCCTGGAAATGTTGTTTTGTTTGATTTTAAGTTCTACAATGCGTGTTTGGTTCACTTCTGTATTTTTTATATAATTCAGTGTTACCTTATGAAATTACCTCAGTTAACTACTGAATCAAAAGTTAGAGGTAAGAAGCCATTCAGGACACCGTTTACCTCCCAATTATCATTTGTTGTAGCTGGTTAGTGATTCAGATTAAAATATTTTTGCAGAGATTCAAATCTTTCTACATACCCCCCTTATTCTCATCATGCATTGCGCTCAGGGTCTAAACAGAGTGTAAAAATCTCCTGACAGGCTGTTTGAAATTCTGCTCATTGGCAAAGTGTGTTTTGCAACGTTTTTTCTTGCCTTGTCACTGCAGCGAGGAGCTTCATGCAGCCAGGCATTTAGCGCTGCTGGGAAATTCGCTCTGGAGGAACGTGGCGGGCCGAGAACAGGCTGAGCAGCTGGGAGAAAATTTGTGCTGTGATGTCACTGAAAATGTTTAGAAATTTTGTGTGTGAGTCATACGATAAGGACTGTACCTGTATGAGAAAAATCTACATTTATACACAAATATGTGCAATGAACAAAGCTTACTGATTATAAAATTATTCAAATTAAAATAAGTCTCCACAATAAAACACAACGCAATAAACTACATTAGAAGAAGCCCAAGCACACAGCATTGCACTACCAACTCCAACCACTGAGGGCGACAGTTCTGGCTTCTGGTGCAAGCTGGATGGCTTTCACTGGAGAAATTACATTTCCCAGAATGCTATGTGCTCTAATTAGCCCCCAACTTCTTACACCTGTAGAGCAGTGTATAAAAGATTGGACAACGGTACTGTAAACTGCTGCAACTTTGTAGAGGGGTGGCTGTAGGGTGTTTGTGGTTATTTTAAAGAAAGCAATGGATGCTAATGCTGTTTTAGAGAAAGCTAATGGATGCTTTTAAAGATAAAATCTTTTAAAGGAGTTTAAAGCACTAAAGTAGAAGCAGATTAAACAGAATGAGAAAAGAGATAAAAATTTTGATTTTTAAAGCCAGACCCAAAGAAGAAGAGTTAAACTAAAGAAAGTTCAATTAGTTAAACTGTGATCTGAAGAGAGCTGTAATACATAAACATGTAAATTGAAAACTAAAGCAAACAAATACCTCATTTATATGAATTCTGAAAAGATTTTGAAAAGAGAGAAAAAGGAAGTTTGAGAGTTAGAGTTCCATGTTGTTTGTGGACACCATTTTGTGCTTGAAGCTGCCATTTTGTGTTCGACTCGTGTTTGGTTTCCCGCCCTTCTTCATTCTGTCACATGATGGTGCTTGCTCTAGGTGTAGCAAACTGAGGAATTGCATGCTTTGTATTCCTGAGATCTTGGGATCAAACCACAGTCAGTGTGCTATAAAATTCACACAGTAAACACAAGCACGCATAAGCACTCTTTTCTCACTGTGTGTTTTGGTTATACAAAGGTACAATAGTATTTTCTAAAAATATGTAATTAAATTATAAATACATGTATTAAATATCAAAGACAATGGAAGGTTCTTTCTATTTAGGACTTCCACTAAAGCCACCACCTTCAGTTACCAAATACATAGATAAGTACGGTTAAAAAAGTCACTCTGATATGAATGTTGCAAAATTTTGTAACTATAAAGCACAAAACCCCCAAAATCATTTCAGACAATTATTATCTTTGAAGCATACCAAGAACTTTAAATGACTTTTTACTTTGAGTCTCTGTAATATTCTTTGATGAAATTGATTTGAGTTTATTCCCCATTCGGTCTGTTTGAGAGCCTCCAGGTTTGTTTACGCAAATTCAGTCAGAAATGATTAAACTGTGTATTTTGCTTAAGCTTTGATTGCTGCTCGTTTACACCTTGTTTCACTATGTTTCCTATAGTAGTACGTTGTGCGTTATTATTAAAATGTCCTGAAGTCGGCTCGAATCCCACGTGCCCCCATGAAAATAGAGATTAGGATGCTAATTATGTCCCGTCGGAAAGAAAAAAGGAATCTCAGGCAGCCGGAGATGCCACATTTCTCCATTTATTAGGGTGACATTTATAGGAGCAATTAAGTTTTAGGTTGTGTTGATGCTCTTTGGGTACCCGCATGCACAAAGGAGATATTTTTACGAACGCTTTATGCTTTAAGGACGGTATCTCATTAGGGACTGAAATGTATTCTTAAAAAGTTTTAAGAGTTCACTCTTATGGGTTCCAGTTCTGCTTTTAAGATGGAATTTGATTTGGCTGTTTGTATCTCAGCTAAGTCTTCAATATTTCCAGTTCGAATAAAAACAGATTTTGTTTTACTTCCAGCCTTTGTAGCTGCTCTTTGAAAGTCAAAAGTGTACATCAGCAACTTAAGAGTGCGTAGACGGGGACAGTCGTTACCGCGAGTTTTAGTTGCTGTCAGTTAGCTCCTGAAACTTTTAGTTCTTAAGTCTTCGTTACTCTTCATGTTGATGATAATCCAGACTTGTTGAATTGAGAAAAAAACGACTAATGCAACAGTCAATGGTTCGAGCATTTTCATTCCCCTCAATGTTACTAGTTTACTCTTTCAGTAATGCATGTCCAGAGTTGGCGAGTTAAGTCAGAATCACGCTGGCGGCTAAGAATTATTGAGTTTATTCAGTTTTTTTTTTATCCTGACACCAACTGGGTGGCTTTTAAGTTGGAGAATTAAAGTTTGGACACCTTGTTTAAAGAACACACTTTTCTTAATTAAAAGATTTTTTTAGGCAAAGATACTACAGGATCATGTGGAACAGTTTCTGCACTTTTAAAACCTCATTCTATGAATGGTAGCAAAAATTAAAGCTAAAATCAATGTCACGTTGACTAAAACTTTATAAAATAGATGTAAATTAATTAAAAGCACAGATTAGCATCCTGTTTTGCCCCCCATCCTGATTATAGTCACAAATGAGAGTCTGAAGTCAAACCCAGAGATCCACCCTGGACGACACCGTATCTTTCGATACTGAAGATACTTTTTCAGAAAAATAAAGCATATCCTCCAGAGTAGTTTCTGTAGAGTTTGTTTTTCATCCATTGCAGGCTTTAGGAGAGGTTTTACAGAGATCTATTTATCTGTTCACGTGGATCCAAATAAGGGATTTGTTTCCAGGCAATAAAAGAAGTGCAGTTGCAGTACACAAGCTCTGAGTGGAATAAAATTGGGCCGTGTTTGACAGAATAAAAAAAAGATGACAAATGACACCCAAACACACAGCACCCCCTGCCCCCCCAGATCACCGGAGAGGAACGTGATGAGTAATAAATGTGAGACGTGAAAATTGCAAATTGACAAGAACGAATGGGGAAAAACTTGCTTATTTATGAAAAGGCGGCAGAGACGTTCAAACAACAGACGGCAATTTGTGTTTCGGGTTTAGCGCCGCACTCACGCGCAAGGTAACAAGCGAGTGGTGCACGCGTCAAGGAAATGAACAATCCAAACGCTAGGGCTCGTTTATCAACCAAAAGAGAGGGAATTGAAGAGTGAAAATATTGACCTGCTAAAGATGTGGGTTGGAGGAAGAAGGTGTTGAATGATGAAGTAGCATATTCGTGTCATAGCTCACTTTTGAGGGGTGCTACAAAGCCCAGGGAAAAGATTCCCAATTTATTTCGGTCCGATGATGAATTCAGCCAATGTTCAGCTCTCACGTTTGGACCCTTGTCCCTTTTTTTGGACCCGGTCCTCTCTTTGACACAGACACATTTAAGGTTGTTGAGAAAAATAATTGAGAAAAGCTCTGATGAAGCTTTGGAGGCACCATGGCACAAGTGGTTGGGTGCATGTGCCCTGTCTAGGCTTGGCTGTCAGTTAAGGCCTGGCTCCAACACGAATAGGCGTGTATGAAAATAAATTCATGTAATCAAGAGGGTGCGAGGATGGTTCGAGAGTTTCATGATTGTGAACTGTGTTCACCAAGCCTCGATCTACTGTAAGGTGCCAGCTTCATGACAAAAATTCACAAGGATGGCATCTTATCCCGTATCCAGGGTGTCTTGCAGCTGATACAGTCCAACAGTGGCAGCCTGGCATTGCGTTGTCTGAAATCCTCAACCTTCTGCTCGGTGCCACCATAGTCCCTGTTGAGATCGATTATACAGAAAGATGCATGGCATAGGTTTTTATGTACATAAATACAAAATAGTCATAGATATCTAAGGGTGAAGTTTCGTGCCAGTTTAACAACCACCTTAGGCTATGTTGAGGCAATAAAAACAAGCGCCCAGTCCTATTGTAATGGGAATTTAAGGCCACATTGAGAATGGCACGGCAAGTGGTAGACCTGGCTGGAGCATATGGCAGCCTTTTCTCCACCATCTGTCACACGCTGGACATCCCTTGCCGATGATGGAGGCCTCAAGTTCTTGGCAGATCTTCCAGAATGATCTGTGGGCCGTGCAGCATGAACTCGCTCCCTCTCCTTGCATAGCCTGTCCTTTGTTGTTGTAAACAACCCTCCATCCATCATCGTGATGCATTGCCTGGCGCTCAAAATGCTTCTCGATCAGACGGGCAATAGTTGGCACCCCTTGGAATTGCTCTCTAACAAAGATGTGGGTCTGTTTCAATCCGAAAAGAAGGATACTGGAAAAGACATGTTTGGCCTTGACGTATGCCCATGACGAGAAAAGTCTTTTCGAGTCAGAGGGAGGAGAAAAAAATGGGCATTGAATGTAGCCCTCAACTAAATGTAAATTGACCAGGAGTGCCCAAACCTTTGGATGCACAGGACTTTTTCTCATTTATATAATCAGAGGGCTCCACAGATCTAGCCCTCTATGCCATTGGAACTCAACTTGAATGGACTGTAGAGCTCCTTCAATAAGGAGGATACGTTGGCCTGAAACTGGCATCAAACGACAAACCCTGCTTGATGTACTAAGCAAAGGTACGCCTTGCTCCCTACAGAACCAGAGGTGTATGCCAACCAACAAACCTCACCTCACCAGAGGCAGGATACGAACCAGGCACATTTGGCGGTTTGTCATCTGATGGAAGCAAATGGCAAAGTGGAACAAACACAAACAGAGGGCACTGAATCTCAGCTGTACTCTTGGATGTCACTGATGGCGAGACTGCCGTCGGCCAACAGGGAACTGGCACCTCAGAAAAAGAGAATTCAACCAGGGTGTGCCAGTATTTGTTACTAAGACTGGTTTCCAGTAGTGAGGTTTGTCTGCAGGATTTCCAACCAGCCACTGTAATAACAAAAGTGAAACCAGGGGATAAAAAAGAGATTTGGCAACCTGGTTTGACTCCGTTTTGTAAATGAAACAGAACATTTTAGAACACATATTTGTATTTTGGAGAAATCAATAAAGATGAGCTGAACATCTGTTAGGACATAACGCCCATTCATTAAAGAACCTTCAGACTCGGCCCGTAAGGTCACCAAAGGCTGACCCGCTGAAACGTATCTAATTTAATCGCCTCCCGCGCCTCTATTTTCCTAACCTGAGCCTGTCCCACAGCTCGCTACCGGAGCCTCCTGTGTGTCGCTCCTTCCATCTTTCATTAGAGCTAATTCCTCCCAGCGGAGCAAACGCTGCCATTTTACGGTCCGCCCCGTCTCGTCTTTCCAAACCTAATCATGTTTTAATTTTGCGGATTTGCCCGGCTAGCTCCGTCTTGCCTTCTGTCGTGCGATGAATTTAATAAACGCCCTAGGAGTCACTACCCACCACCCCACCCCACCCCACCCCCTTACCTTCCTAACGCTGGCTAATCAACATTATTTACGAGGAAGTGAGCGCTATTACTTAGCCCTAGGTTGTTGGATGGGTGCAGATCTGACGGACTTGCTCTCCTCGGGTAGATCGGTGCCATGGCAGGATAATACCGGAATCAATCTTGCGTTAATGCAGTCATTAGAACAGAGAGTCAGGTAAAGCTGAGGTGGTGTGAGGAATCATCACTGATACAAAAATCCACCTTTGCCTTGTCAGACCCCACACAGTCCCGTTAAATCTCTACTGCATTTTACCACCACCTGCAGGTTTATTCCGTCTCGGTACAAAAACACGGCTCTTTTGTTCGACTCTGTGCTTCATTAAACCTCCTCGCTGTTTGTTCTGTGATACCCGGCCTTACAGATGCCAGTCTTCTGCCACCCAACGCATGCTTATTACTGTCAAAACCACCATCATTACAGAATAGCAGGGTCGCTAAAGTAGCTCCTACACATATGGGCTGCACTTTAAACTTTAAGCTGTCAGATGGTAATGTCGCCATTTTCTCCTCCTGTAATGTATTACGCAATCAAGCAGTGGCCATAAAAAGCTAACTTGTGTATTCCGTGTGGTTCACGGAGCGCGAGCTGCTTGTTAAATGATTTAGCATTTAAATAATTAATCCGTATTTTTATGTCTAAATGACGGTTTACTCGGAAGACTGACCTCCCTTTGCAAACATTAATATTAGCAAACATTAATAATAAACTAAGTTTCCGGCGTCAGATTATGGAGCTTGGGGAATGTCAGACTTTATTAAATCAACCAGCGTTTGTGGTTATTTACTCGTTTTAGTAGCTTATAAACCTAATACTATAAAACAATAAACTGTCAGCAGTTTCAGCAGGTGATAGTTAGGGGGGGAATTGTTCTGGAGACAGAAAGTGGGCACCTAATGAAAATAAAGCATGGCTTTAACGCCAGATTAACTTGTTGCCAACATCAGTAACACTCTAGTGGTTGAACAGAAAAGTTCCAGTGGTCATGTTAAAAAAAAATGTAGAGAAGCCTTAAGAGTAATGTGTCTACCAAGTCCATGATCATAATACTACATACTTCGATTTTAGACTGCCTGAAAAAGTTAGAGGTTTAAACCGGAAACCTTCTGATTAGTAGCCAAAAGCTTTTTAATTCTTACTTTAAAAGTTTCCGCACTTTCATCCGTCTTCTGAACCATCTCTCTGTTCCCTCTGTCTCTCTTCTGTCCCGTATTTAATGGCCGGCTCTAAATGTCACTCATTTGTTCAATAGCTGGGTTCCAGATGACTGTAAAAGCGGCATACAGCCTGTGTTGGCGTCAAATCTTTCACGCCTCCAGACGTCTCAGACAGCAAACACACACACACAGAAAAATCTGAGTGCTTCTAAGCTTTGGTCGCAGAAAATAATATATTTATTCAGCAAGATGCAAACAGATTTCTGCCGATTGCAGGCAGTTAATGACTTCTTTTAATCAGATGCGTTGTTTTTATGCCCAGACGGGTGCCACAATAGAAAACGAGACCTATGTCTTTCAGGGATGGGAGAACAAAAACCTCAGCTAATAGACGAGACAAGGTTTCATAATGTACTGAACAAACAGCTCATACAAGTCAAAAAACGAAGATTCTCAGTCCAGACACAACCTCTGGATATCAGACTTTAGAGGTCCGATAGGGTTCGTTGACCATCTTCTCCTCAGAATGATGACATTTTGCTTCCTGGATCCCCGCAGCAGCGTAAAAAGTCAACTGTGATAAAAAAGGACAGGAAAGGACACTCCAGGCGGGCACATTTGTAGCGCTTAATCTGAGATGGAGCCAGGCTATCTGTGCCAGTTCTAAAGCCAAATTCTTGGCGCAGTAAATGCCAGCTGTGAGTTACCGTGTCCGAGGACTTTATGGAATTTATGGACAGGCAATTAATTAGGCTTGGTTTACATGCACAGAGTAATGACTTTGGATCTTCTCTAAGCATCTTCAGTGATTGCTTTATCAAGATTAGAAGATGCTTTTTTGGGTAACCCAGAGAAGGTTTGTATAAGATTTAGAAGGACATTCAGCCTCCATACATTGGAACCAGAGGACCAACCTCTCTCTAGCCTGTGCAGAACCATAGGTTGTAGCCACACCAGCGAAATATAGCAAACTAAACCAACAAGGTGTCTTAGGAGTGAACATTTGTAGCTGTGTGGCCTCTTTTGTCATGCCTTTGCGCCTCTGACATGACATTTGTCATGCTCGGCTGAATCTGGAACGGGAACATGCCCTGCCCGGGATGGCTAATAAACATTATTTACTGGACAAACTAGATTAGATACATGTGATTCTATTTGTGTGCAGCTGCTGTGGGCTTGGAGGATCCCACTCTGTAGGAATTTACATTTTCAGCAGGTTAAGAATCTCACTCAGAGACCTGGCTGGAGCAGCTTGGTAGTCCAAAGTGTTATCTACTGTGCGTTATAATACCAGAGCTTTGGACAAATCAGAAAAAGCACAAACCTCCCTGAATTGGTTTAATTGTGTATAAAAATGCATGAAGGACTGTGGATTGGGAAGCCAATCTGACAAAACGCTGGCAAGTGTATCAGTGATGTCTTTGACATGGCTCAGATATCTGGATAGCAGTTTACACACTTTTAAAGTCTTTCCATGATTCATAAGACCGTTTTCTCTGAAAATGTACCAACGATGTTAAACTTGTGACGTGATTCCTGATGGTTTGGATTAACAAAAGACATCAGCAAATCCCTGTTCTTTTGTAGTGTGGAACATCCGTGTCTTGGCATAACCAAAGTGCAAGGCAGGTTGGGAAATATAGTAAAACACTCCTCAAATTGCATCATCGATAAGGTGTTCTCATTACAGAACATTACTGCGATCTTTGTTTACCTCTGGTATTTGCTTCCATTGAGTTCCAAGGTCATATATTTCAGATTTTGGGTGACAAGGGTTTGGCCTACAGATATTCAGATTCATCCCAGAGGTGATGGATGGGGTTAGAGATGTCTTCAGGCCAGCCAAGGTCTACCAAACTTGACAAACAATTTTTATGGTGGAAAAGCATGCAAAATCATTTCTTTTTTCTCTACTGAATTTGGCACTGTGATTTTAGGTCATCACCAAACCAGTGGCACCTTACGCCACTCTCATTGCAGCTCTGGTTGCTCAGCAATAAGAACAGGCTCTTGGAAACACTTGAACTTGGGTTTGAACCCCTGTGCAGCATGAATTTTGGGTGGTGCTAAGGTGTCACCACTGTAACTGAAGCTTGCCGTCAATATTGCCCATTGCAGAGGCTATAAACCAGTCCTGAGTGGTGGCATTCTGTTGGTTCTTGGGGCTGAGATGTTGTTGCTCCTAAACACAAGTTGGCACTGTGATTTACTGAGATGGACTCCGTTTTGACCTTTTTTTCATCCTCTAACCCATGTTTAATTCATTTCTATTCATTCCCGTGCGCTGTTAATCCTGTGTTTTACACAAGGTTTGTCATTTATCCTGGATAAACATTTTTTGGAAACATTTTAGCATTTTAATTAAATCCCGACAGATAATTCTCCGTCCAAGAAAACAAAAATCAAGCCAGCAAAGCCCAGGGAGCCTGCTGTCAACAAACCTGCAGAACATTTGACAAGGGTCAGGCACTATCATGAGAGAATTAATCCCAAACATCAACACTAAAAAATAATCCACGGCTTCACTCTTGGGGTCGAAGAACAGGGCGCCCGGTGCATGTTTACCGTCAAACTTCAAGTCCATCCGATTTTAATTAACAGTGGGACGCCTGGTCTAGACGAGGAGAACGATGGGTAAATAGAGGAGACGACCCACCATGCAAATGCCCTCAGGTTAGAGCGCCACGCTGCTGTGCCAGGGTCCAAAGCGGGCACCGTGCTGTTGTCATGCAGGGAGCACTGTTACAATACGAAACACTGTAACATGCTGAGAATAGAAGGCTGCAGACAGGTCTTAAAATGGACTCGTCTTAAAATGGTTTTGTTTTTCAGTCAGGAGAAAGAAGAAATTGGAAGGTTTAGTAAATTATCTGAATATATTGTTTACACTAGATACAAATTAATATTGGAAATGGTTTTAATTTGCTTCATAAATCATCTCTGTAGATTAAAAAAAATGTTGGTGCTGCTTAATGGGATACACATAACTTTAAAAAAAAAAAAAATTTTTTTTTTTCATTTGATTAATTACCAGCGTGGCCAAAATTGCATAAACCTCTCTGAGGAACCTGAAACACAACTTTCCAACAAATTTGATTTAGTGATTTTTTTTTTTTTCTTTTCTAGTTTTTTGAGTTATTGGTTATATGTTTCATTTCAAGTGGTGAGAAATTATAAAAGTGTAGCGTTACTCAACATAAACTGTATATTTAAGTGTCTAAAGTTTTTGTTGATTTATTTTGGATGCTGCAGAATATAAAATATTATAATCATTCATTATAATCATTAATTAGATTTTTTTTGTAATCCTATGTTTTTGCTATGTTTGAGAAAGGAGCTTCAGGAATGAATCAGGGTTCCACTGTCTTATTTTGGAGTTTCACTCTTCACAGAAGTCTGGGAAATTCTGCTGTGACCATGGCTTTGCTCCTTTGTAAATTAAGGAAGAATCCTCAAGATGTGGAAGACATGCCACCTACAGGAGAGATCAAGTGTTGTTTAGTGGCGACTCCTCTACAAAGGTCCTGCAATAACATTTTAACTGGCGTTACATTCTCTAAAACTCTGTTGGATGAATGGGAGACTCACATTTACACGTTTGAGCTCATTTGCATTGACAATTATATGAAAGCTCTTTGGAGGTAACCAGGCAGGTTTCGTCTTTTACTGTTTTTGCATGAATCCATTCAGCATTTTAGAAACGAGCAGAATGAGGCTTGTGATGCACACGCTACTCATTACACAATTTGTTTCTAACATCATTGTTCAGCGCTTTTTTGGTTTCAAAACCAAAGCAGGCACCTGAGGTCCAAATGCATGACGTTACTGTACGTTTGCGCATTTAATCAATAAGCATCGTCTCAGAGCAATTAATTGGAGCTTGTGTTCTCAGGAGTTTCCCCTGGAATATCTGTTAGTCTTTGTATGAGAGAAACAGAAGCAGAGAGAGAGAGAGAGAGAGAGAGAGAGAGAGAGAGAGAGAGAGAGGATAAAAAATGAAAGGAGGAACGGATCAGGAACGCAGGACCAGTCCTCCCACTCGCTGCGAGGCTGAACGCGAATCTCCCATGATACAAGGAGATGAATGCACCGAGGCGGGAGGAAACAGGAGGCGTGTGTGCTCGCCGTTTCTGGCCCCTGCTGCTTGGAAACGGAAATGCAGGGGTTTTATCTTGCCAGGTGTCTTGTTTTAGGAACACTTTCTTTAATTCCTCCATAATGTGGACAATGACACCTAAAGTGAGCTTAGGAATTGTTCACCTGGTATAAAAGGTCTAATCATCCAACTACAGTGTGTGTTAGCATCTAGTGAACTCTTGGGTAGACGTGGCACACCTTCCAAGCTGTTTGTTGGCATTAATGTGGCGTCTAAGTGTAGATTTTGAGACATACTCTCTTCTGCAAATGGAGGTAAAACACACTGGCGGCTCAGTCCTGCCTCCGTTTTAACCCAGCTTTTTCCTGGCCAGAGTTATGTGGGGGTCTGGTGAATAACACCGGGCACAAATGGTGTAACCACATGAGATACCAGTCAATCACATGGATATTTATAGCTCGTTTTTGAAAGTGAGCACAGTTTGTTGGTTTCATTTGTGTTCTCTTTCCCCTTGTTGATGGCTGGCTCAGGGAATTCGTCTTCTGCTTCGTTTCCTTGTATTTGTGCGCCGGTGAAACCCAAACTCTCAAGAGTCAAGAAACGAGTCGCAATTTGAGAAGAATACGGGTTATAGATTTTAATATATAGAATATTTCTACCAAGCGCCGATATATTCGGAACGTATACACGCTGTATACAAGCAATATGTATACAAGCAATTTGTTGACTCCATAGTTTCGTAAAAAATGAAATAAATGGGCATGCTTTCGAGAGTAACCAAACATCTTTGAGTAAATATGTATTTCATTATTATTTTTGAAATTCAGTTTAATAGCGGTTTTATTAAATTTTACTAATTAAATGTATTAAAGGCAGTTTTATTGCTTATTTTATTAGTTATTTATTAAATGTTTTACTAAATTTGACTCATTTAAATATTTCTATTACTTGTTATTTATTTATTTTTTATTTTATTTTGTTTTTTAATTATTTTATTTATTAAGCTTTTAGTCAAGTCAAGTCAAGTCAAGTCAGATTTATTTATATAGCGCTTTCTACAATGGAGCATTGTCTCAAAGCAACTTTACATGTTTAGATTATCTCCTAATAACTACGTCCAATCCCAAATTGAGCGAGCCTAGGGCGACAGTGGCAAGGAAAAACTCCCTAGTTCTTTTAGTCAGAAGCTTATTTTATTATTTAACTTTTCAGATGCACTGCTTATACAAGTATTATTTTATCATTTTAATTGTATTTTTTTTTACAATTAAGACAGATTCAAATTAATTTATTTTTGGACTATTACCTGAAAAATTATCAAATGTTTTCATACATTTTTTTTTTTGTTTAAGATCTTTTTTGGGGTGGTTATTTTAATAATTGTCATTCGAGATTAAAACTGTTTTGTGCATTAGGGCGATGATCATAAAATTATGATCATCTATGATCTTTCTATTATGCTGTGTGCACCTTAAGGAGAAGCTTCCAATCTCATTGTATTATGTATACTGTGTATGTGGCGTATAATGACAATAAAGGCTTTCTATTCTATTCTATTCTATTCTATGTTGATGGCTCAATACTGCCACCAGTGAATGTCGCACAAATGACAGCACATTGAAAGATTAGGAGCGAGAGCAAACCATGCTCTAGTTAAACGTAACGTTGTTTAGATTTTGCATCGGATATTACATTGATTATTACTAAAGTTTGTCAAGAAAAGTACGTGACAAAGTCAAGGCAACTGTTAACGATGGCATTCCTGAGACAGACATTACTTTGCTGCTCACAACTGGGCTATCCGGTGCCATCGTAACGGGAATCCTGAAGGACGGAGCCTGCTATATCCCAATTAATGAAGCTAAAGATGTATGCATCAGCTTCCACCGACAGAGTGGGGAGCAAAAAAGCTAATTCAAAGGCATGAAAGCGTAATGGAAGTGGCTAGCCGTGGGAGAGCGGCTCTGGTGACCGAGAGCTCTGTAGAATATCACTATGAAGATCCATGACATGTCAGAAATTCTGTTTGGAGGTGCCGTGCCTGGAGGACATGGCAGAAGCTTCTGAGAGCCCGTTTGAAGAAGCCCCGAGGGGGAGAAGGTGTCCAAAGCGCAGCAGGAAGGCGACTGTTTCTGTTGTGGTGTTTTTTTGTTTTTTGTTTTTTTTGTTCGAGACCCATTTTCATCGTTTTGTTGTCCAACTTGTGGGAAAGTTCACAGGGAAAAAAGTTCTGGCGTAAGGTTTGATGAACATTCAAAAAAGGAACATTCTTACGCTGGCATGTGATTTGACATTGATCTCTAGAGTTACCGTGGATACGTACATTTTTTATTAATGATGTTAATGTGTAAATAACAAATCACTAGTTTTCCTTTTAATTAAATTTGTTAATTTGTCTTCGTATTTGTTACTTTTCCCATGTTATTAATTTATTCAATCCTTCTGTCTTATTCCTGCTTATTCCAGTTCAATGTCACTGTTTTAACTGGCAGCACAGGGCACAAGTTGGGAACCAACTCTACACAGGGTGCCAGTCTATAACAGGGCACTCACACCTCACACTATCTTTGAGTAAATATGTATTTCATTATTATTTTTGAAATTCAGTTTAATAGCGGTTTTATTAAATTTTACTAATTAAATGTATTTTTAAAGGCAGTTTTATTGCTTATTTTATTAGTTATTTATTAAATGTTTTACTAATTTGACTCCTTTAAATATTTCTATTACTTGTTATTTATTAAATTTTTTTTGTTTGTTTTTTTAATTATTTTATTTATTAAGCTTTTAGTCAGAAGCTTATTTTATTATTTAACTTTTCAGATGCACTGCTTATACAAGTATTATTTTATCATTTTAATTGTATTTTTTTTTTTACAATTAAGACAGATTCAAATTAATTTATTTTTGGACTACTACCTGAAAAATTATCAAATGTTTTCATACATTTTTTGTTTGTTTAAGATCTTTTTTGGGGTGGTTATTTTAATAATTGTCATTCGAGATTAAAACTGTTTTGTGCATTAAGGCGATGATCATAAAATTATGTCATTTAAATTGTTTGTATTTTGTATTATTGTATGTTTTTTGCGAAATAACAGCTGATTTGTTTTACGTTTGTTTATTATTATTTGCTTTTGTAATATTTCAAAGTATTTTCCCTGTTAATATCGTGGAGCTTTTGTGTGTAGTTTTAGTATTTTACTGATGATTCCTAGTTTATGGTCTAGAATTTAGAATTTTGAATACCTGTCCATCTGTGTCAATCCCTCAGTTTTTGGCCTCTTTAGAACCCTGTTAGATACATTTACCTAATGTACAAAAAGTACAATATTAAACGTTAAGTGGGCGTGGCTCCTGGCTGTGTTAGGACGTTTATTATGGAGAAGGATGATGGGGTCCGTCGTCTTCCCATTGCTAAGCAACAAGCAACGTACGAGCTAACTGGGCATCGGCGCAGCTGCTTAGCATTCTCCTCCATACATGTTGAAGCATACATGAGAGCTGCACAGACAAACCATAGATCCAGATCAGAGAGTGGGTTCCTCAGTCAAGACTCAGGATTCGTGGTGCTAATTTAAAGTAAAGAAAAGCTGAAAAGTAACTTGATCCTTCGGTGTATCTCTTAGTCTTGCAGTATCACATCTTCTGCCTCGGTTCCGCCTAATTCTCTCCACTCTTCTCTCCTTCCCATCATTACACACTCTGTTTCTCAGCAGGTCCGGCAGACATGACATCATAGAGGCCGAACCATCGTCTAAATCAGATCAGGATTGAGCTTCCTGCTAATACGTGCTCACTCCTGGTCTTCTCATATCCTTGGAGATCCCCCCTGATGGCTCCGTCCTGAACGGCCTGAACCTGGGTGATTGTCCTGCAGCCCTTCCTCAGCCGTGCTGGGCTCCTCTGTATTAAATCACGAGAATTTTGATTTGATTTACAGGAATGCTCCTCAGCATTAAATCCTGTAGCACATCTCGGGTCCTTCAGCTTCAGCTTCCACAGACGTTCATTTATTTACAGTATTTTGCAAAAGTCTTTGGACACCATTTGATATTTAGTTTTAGCAATGGCATAATGACCAGATAATAACATATTGTTGACGACTGGACCCAAAAATGTTCCGCAATTCTCTTTTCCATTAACTTCATTCGAATCTTTGTGAGCTTTAGCATATCTTATCCTTTTCACACTGTTCCCTTCCCAGTTTTTTGTAGTGCGCATGTGCACAGACACACTTTAGAAATCCCAGACACAAGTGCACAAGTTTGGCCAGGATCATTTGGGTTGAAATGTAAAGAAAAACAACAAATTTTAATCTGATTTTTATCTAGTCAGGAGCTTCTGAGTCTGTACTCGGGTTTGTGTGCCACATAAGTGCTCGTAATTATTGTTCATTATTCAATAAGCAGCATCTATCGGCCATTTCCTCAATCCTTAAAGCCTGGATGTCCAGGCCCTGAAGCAGCCTCGAACCTTGATGCTCCTCCACAGTTTAGAGTTGGCACAGTGTTTCCGTACTAGCATTATTATGTTTCATAAGGACTGACACGTTTGAGAGATTTTTCTGTTACTTCTAGGTTTATTTTCTGTCCTTGCTGCCTTACACTGTCTTATAAAGAACGAATAGCAGTAGTCGGTCTCCCATTCCCAAAAGTTACCGGTTTAGAAGGTTGGGAGTCCCTGAAAATCTGGCTGCACATCTCAATAGAAAGCCCAGGTTTTGAGTAATTGCAGTAGACATCCAGGTTTCCTTGGATCTGGCCCTTTTCATCCCTTTAACGATTTATAATGTAATTATTTTTTCTTTCTGTCAGCGAGCATTTGACTCGGGACTTTGAAGCCAGCGTTAATCTTGCAAGCGGCGCAGCAATAATGAATGAGCGCTCCTCAGCCTTCCCTTATAAGGCTCCCTAATCTAGGACGACACCCTGGTTGTTTACTGCTGAATCAGATGCGTAAATGAGAGCAGGGAATACATCTGGCTTCTGAGGCTGCACACAACGCTGAAAAATTCACCAGGTTATTGTGGTCCCTATAGCTGTCTCGGGGTTTTCGTATCAAAACATCCCATCCATTTACTCGGACAATTCGGAGAGCATCTGTACGAAAACGTGCAATTTCCACTTTGACCTCAATGGCACATTTTAAAATGTCTTGCATGACTCCACAATGTGGATTTTCCACAATGACGAACAGCGCCGATGCAATCAGACGGAGCCGACCTGCACGTGCTGCTGTAATCAAACCATCTGCTGAAGCTCTAGTGTAATTTTAACTTGACAGAAAGCGCTGGCATCATGCCAGCACGAAGCTGGCATAAAAACGTATAGGGAGGGATAAAAGGTGAACAGCGAAGGATCTGAAGAGGTTGTAATCTCTTAATCAAGATAGCAAACAGGCCAAAAAATGCTTTAGATATTTGGATTTGTCTCGAACGCCATCAATGAATTACGTATTATTAATGAATTTTGGTTGAATAGATTGTTTTTCGACGCCTGTAATTATCAGCTTTGAGGATTTTCTCATCATTAAGGATTTCTTTTGGTTCTCCAGTTACCTTCCACATTGTCGAATCCTTTTACGTAAAATTCACTTAGAATGTTTTTGGAGCCACGTTGACCCTGGCTTGGACGCTAGAGGCCAGCGTTGACTCACTATTGCGGCGTGATCGAGCATGCGCCATCCCCGATTTGGAGCCATGCACACAAGTGGCGACACCTGTCGCAAGTGTCACATCATTGCACTGCACCGGCCCACACACGGCTGTCGTTTTCTTGGAGTGCTGTTTTGTTTTGTCAGGGACGGGGTAAGCTGATTCGAAGATCGCCAGCAATGGGCAGCCGTCAGGTCCTAGAGTTGGTGTACAGCAAGCTTATGTCTTGGCTGTTGTTTTGGGCTTGCTCGGTGCAGCGAAGTATGCCCCGCCTCCTCATCTCTCGTGTCATCACCCTTCCTCCTTTGCCGATATAACATTCCCCTCGTGATTGAGCCTGAAAAGGACACTGTGCTGCTTATCAGCCTCATCCTTTTCCTTCCCGCGTCTGTGCCATGTTCCCGCAAGCATTGAGGAGTTCCCATGGCATGCCTTCGTGTATACTACGCTTGGGTACCGTTGATCTGCGCATGCTCGGACCCGTAGCGTAGCGCAGCCATGTCGTAAGCATACTTCTGCATAGGGCCGCCGTACGCTTATGGAGTGCGTTTTTGTTTGATTTATTTCTTGTTTTTTCTTCAGTTGCTGAGTGGCGCGTTGGAATAAACCAACTACAACCCACGCCTCCGCCCAGGGTTCTGTCCTCAGCCATTGAAGCCTTTTTTCTTTGTTGTTTTGCCTTTGCTTTTGTTTCTCTTATTTATTTATTTTTTTGGTTCACAATTTACATCTGGAGCTAACAGCGATTGGGTCCTAAAACCCTTTATATATTTTTTTTTCACGGTTCGCCTGCGTTTTATTATGGCGAACCATAACAAATTGAGGCAAGAACGCCAACCACCATGCCAAAGTGCAGCATGCATTTACCTACGTTAAAATACTATCACACTAACCCGACAGCCCTGGTTCAAGCACAAGCAAAACAGGTGATCTGGTGGGTATACTGGCATTGCACCGGCATGAAGAAATGTGATTCGTCATCAGAAAGCCCGGGATCGTTTATATAAAGACAGACTTTGAGACTTTCTTCTTTCTGCCTCGTCAGTAATTAATAAACGTCTGTTCTGGCGGGTGGGAACATTCTCTAAGATGGCTGTGATCTGTAATGGATTGGCACCCTATGCAGAGTCTTCACTCCTTGCCTGTGAAACTGACCAGAAGAAGAAGAAAACAATTATTTAAGCATATTGTATATTTTCACGTTTTAACACCGCTCATCCTGGTCAAGGGTCGCATACATCCAGTGCCCATCCCCAACATAGGTGAGGGCACAAGTGTGCCCCGGACTGAATACCAGTCTGTTGCGGAACCAGCAGGAATCAAGTCTTGTTATTTGAATATCAATTTATATTCATTGACATGTTTTAGTCTTTAATTCTGAATCCTGAGTGTCATATTCAGTCTGCCTGTCTGTGCAGCTAAACGGACGTTCAGTTCCACCGGCTCAGGGCTCATCTCCTAATTCCCGGCATTACGTAAACAGCGTGACTGGCATGGATTTGTAGATCAGTGAAAATCTGGCTGCGGAGGGTTTAGCGAGATGTAATCTGAACCAGTACCCTTCTGCAGGATGTTCCAGTGCATATGGACTTATTAAACCATAACTGGTTTTTGATCTCCAGAAGCGACTGGAAATTGAAACCGGTTCTTTCACAACCTGGTGCTTGTGTTACACCTTACACATGTGGGGGCGCAGTGATGGAAATGCTTCGACCTTTAACCATTATTTCCTGAGACCTTCGAACCGTCCCTCTCAGTGTTCCACATGGACGGAGCTCCCAGACCCTCCGTAAAAATCTAGTGTACACCCACGGACCTGAAGGCGCTCTGAGATGCTTTAATGAGCAGAGCAGAATCCCGGTGTCTTATTAAGCCATCTGCCGTTTCGTTTGGCTCTCTGCAGAGCTCCAGTCATTGCCAGGTTCTGAAAATAAAAATTTGGCTTCAGTTTTGGGAGGCTTTTTGTTGGACTTTCTCCCAGATAATCCTCAGTTTATTCATTAGGACGTGAGTCGACACTTTCCTCGGGCCAAGCAAAGAATAATGAGAAGTGCTGGAGCCTACCACCAGAGACTGATTAGCAACGCAGCCAGGTACAGTGCACAACAAAAGTAAATTAAGGCTACACTAAATTAGCATCCACTGTACCTCAGTTATGAGGATACCACAGAGTAACCTGTAGATATTCTGTAAGAATTACCACAGAGATTGGGTCATTTCTCTTTAGGTTCTCATCTATTTACTACACTCTTAGGAAGGAGCATCCTTTGAAGGTGTCACAGGTACCCCCTTTCCTCCACATCTTGTGCCCCTCCTCGCCGCGGGGGGCAGTCCGAACCGCGTCGTTCGTGGTGCTCCGCCTGACAGCGGAGTACCAGAAGAAGAAGCTAGGGCCCTCGGACTAGTGGACACAGCTGCAGAAACTGTATTTAAGCAGGGCCCTAGCTCCCGAACGATGCGGGGATTTGTCTTTAGTGAATTTGTGTGGTTACCTTCCGACTGTTGTGGTGTTTGACGGCTTTTGCTCATATGGATTTCTTTAGTCTTCCGGTAAGCCCGCTGTTGTGTGTTTTCTTGTGGTAGCCGGTATCAGTCCTGAACTTGCTTTCTATATATGTCATGCGGGAAAGCCTGCATATGTTGTGTTTTGCGGTGTTTTGCTTATGTTTTTTTCTGTTTGGTCTAAGCCCGTGCTTGATCGCACTTCATACGTATGTTTTGTCAAAATAAAAAAGCATGGTTACTTATATAGAGCCTGCGCACATCTCCTCCCTGCCAGTTAGGCCTCGGATAAATTTGACGGTAACCCCCGTCAATGCGGTGAATTTTTCTGGCAATGCTCAGCTTACTTGCGCCAGTTCCCCCAGTACACGGATTTTGACCGCCTAGTATTTTCTAACTGGCACCTCATGGGCGAACTGCACCACTGGGCGTACACGGCCTGGTCAAAGCTAATGTTGGGGACCAGTGACCAGCTCGTAGAGAAGCTGTGGGAGAGGTATGGTCTACCCGCTGAAGATAAGCTGGAGTCCCCAGCTTACCAGCAGCAGAGAGGTACTGGTCAAGCACCGGTTAGCGCAATATAGCCCTGCTTCCATGTACACTAGCCACGTATCTGTGCATGCCGCTCCTGTTAGCTTCATCGAAAAGCTGTTAGCGTCACATAGCACAGTATCTGAGCTGCCCTATACCTCTGTTAAGCATGTTGACTCCGTTTCTGTGTACACTATCCGCGTTTTTGAGCACGCTAGCTTGGTAGCTGAGCAGTTAGCACCCCGTAGCTCAATGCCTGAGTCGCTAGCGCCTGATGACCCGGTATTTAGGCCGGTTAACTTTGGTTTTGAGCACACTAACTTGGTAGCTTAGCGGTTAGCAGGGGAGGGGGGGGGGGAGTATGTCACGGGTCCCCCCAGTCCTCTACATCTTCTTCCCCTCCTCGCTGCTGGGGGCAGTCTGAACCGCGTCGTTCGCGTGGAGTGGACAGCGGAGCACCAGAGGAAGCTGCTAGGGCCCTCGGACTACTGGACACAGCTGCAGAAACTGTATTTAAGCAGGGCCCTAGCTCACGAACGACACAGGGATTTGTCTTTGGTGACTTTGATGTGTGGTTACCTTACACTGTTGCGGCTTTTCGCTCGTATGGATTTCTTTAGTCTTCCGGTAAGCCCGCTGTTGTATGTTTTCTTGCGGTAGCCACCATCAATCCTGAACCTGCTTTCTATTTATGTTATACCTCGCGGAAAGCCCGCATATGTTGTGCTTTGCGGTAGATCCGCTTATGTTTTTTTCTGTTTGGTCTAAGCCCATGCTTGATCGCACTTATTACGTTTTTTTATCGAAATAAAAAAGTATGGTTACTTATATAGAGCCTGTGCACGTCTCCTCCCTGCCAGTTAGGCCTCATCGTGACAGAAGGCAACTTGGCTCCTTTTTTTTTTTTTTCCTCCTGAAGACGTTTCACCTCTCATCCAAAAGCCTTCTTCAGTTCTAGATCCTGTGGCCAAGGTGTGATCCATTTGTGAGTCGTTGCCCCACCAGGCCGAGTCATTAGGTCCACATGGGACAAAGTGAGAATGGGGGTTAGACCAAATTTCTTCAACAATGGTCATTCTAATTGGACACAGATGGCCTCCTTTACTCCTCTTTTTATTTATCCATTGATGTTACCCATAGGAACATCACCTGTAGGACGTTTTAAATTTTTACATCACCTATAGGAGCTTTAACTCTTTACTTCACATATAGGACCTTTAGCCCTTTACTTCACCTGTAAGAACTTCAGCTACAGTGGTGCTTGAAAGTTTGTAAACCCTTTAGAATTTTCTCTATTCCTGCATAAATATGACCTAAAACATCATCAGATTTTCACACAAGTCCTAAAAGAAGATAAAGTGAACCCAGTTAAACAAATGAGACAAAAATATTATACTTGGTCATTTAATGATTGAGTAAAATGATCCAATATTACATACTAGTGAGTGGCAAAAGTATGTGAACCTCTAGGATTAGCAGTTAATTTGAAGGTGAAATTAGAGTCTGGAGTATTCAATCAATGGGATGATAATCAGGTGTGAGTGGGCACCATGTTTTATTTAAAGAACAGGGATCTATCAAAGTCTGCTCTTCACAACACATTTGTGGAAGTGTATCATGGAACAAACAAGATTTCTGAGAACCTCAGGAAAAGAGTTGTTGATGCTCATCAGGCTGGAAAAGATTAGAAAACCATCTCTAATGAGTTTGGACTCCACCGATCCACAGTCAGACAGATTGTGTACAAATGGAGGAAATTCAAGACCATTGTAACTCTCCCCAAGAGTGGTTGACCAACAAAGATCTCTCCAAGAGGAAGGCGTGTAATACTTGGTGAGGTCACAAAGGACCAAAATAGAACTAGAAATAGCAAGGTTTAAAAGAAAAGTGTTATGTTTGGAGAAAAGAAAACACTGCATTCCAGCACAAGAACCTTATCCCATCTGTGAAACATGGTGGTGGTAGTATCATGGTTTGGGCCTGTTTTGCTGCATCTGGGCCAGGATTGCTTGCCATCATTGATGGAACAATGAATTCTGAATTATATCAGGAAATTCTAAAGGAAAATGGCCGGACGTCTGTCCATTAACTAAATCTCAAGAGAAGGTGGGTCATGCAGCAAGACAATGACCCTAAGCCCACAAGCTGTTCTACCAAAGAATAGGTTAGTCACACCAGACACTGAAAGCAAAGGTTCACATACTTTTGCCACTCACTAATGTGTGATATTGGTTAATTTTCCTCAATAAAAAATTACCAAGTATAATATTTTTGTCTCATTTATTTAACTGGGTTCTCTTTATCTACGTTTAGGACTGTGAAAATCTGATGATGTTTCAGTTCATATTTAAGCAGAAATATAGAAAATTCTAAAGGGTTCACAAACTTTCAAACACCAATATATAAGACCTATAACCATTTATTTCACACTTATAGAACCTTTAAACATTTACTTCACCCACAGGAACTTTAATCATTTATTTCACCTATAGGATCTTCAATTATACGATCTTTAACTATTTACTGAATCTATAGGCTTTTCACCTACTGGACCTTTAACCGTTTACTTTACTTATAGGCCCACGTATACAAACTGCACGTGTAGGATCTTTAACCATTTACTTCACTTATAGGACCTTTAACTATTTACTTTGTCCATAGGTACTTCAGTTGTAGGACCGTTAACTGTTTACTTCACCTATAGAAACTTCACCTGTAGCACCTTTAAACATTTACGTCACCTATAGCACCTTTAACCCTTTACTTCACCTATAGGACCTTTAACCACTTATTTTATCTATAAGAACTTCACCTACAGGACCTTTAACCATTTATTGAAACTATAGGATCTTTAACTATGGCACCTTTAACCATTTAGTTCACTTAATGGACCTTTAACTGTTTACTTCACCTATAAAAAATGTACCTATCAGACCTTTAATGCTCAAGGTTATGATAATAATAACGGAAATAAAAACAACAATAATGGTAGCAGTAATAATAATAATAATAATAATAATAATAATAATAAGAGAAACAACCAAAGACCCAAGCTATAGAGCAGCATATCCTGAACAGGAAAAACCAGCAAATAATATGAATAACCACAACCGAGGGAGACACATGTAACAGAAGCGCAGGGAATGTTAAGGGCAAGGGCCAACTAGGAGAAGCTACAGGAAGCTATCGCCGGCTAGGAGAAGCTACAGGAAGCTATAGCCGGCTAGGAGAAGCTACAGGAAGCTATAGCCGGCTAGAAGAAGCTACAGGAAGCTATCGCCGGCTAGGAGAAGCTACAGGAAGCTATAGCCGGCTAGGAGAAGCTACAGGAAGCTATCGCCGGCTAGGAGAAGCTACAGGAAGCTATCGCCGGCTAGGAGAAGCTACAGGAAGCTATCGCAGGCTAGGAGAAGCTACAGGAAGCTATGGCCAGCTTGGGAGAGCTACAGGGAGCTAATGCTGGCTTGGAGAAGCTACAGAGAGCTAGGATGCTAAAGGTAGGGAACCAGAGAGAGCGGAGAACTACCGAAGCTAACGGGAAGCTTAAGAAACTAAACAACAGCATACAACACTGGAAATACCACACTTACAAGAGCGGGCACAGCCGCAGAGCTGTAAGACGACGAGGACCGCGAATGCAGAGTCCAACAGGCTGAACCGCGAGAACAAAGGAAAACATCCAGAGCATGATCAAAAAGCAAAAATAATCCAACACGCAAAAACAGGATAATCCAGAGAGTGGAGCGATCAAGGGTAATCCGCCACGATACACCGAAGGTGAGTCAATGCTCCTGCAAGGTAGCGGTCCAAACGTTCAGCTTAAATAGTGTTCTTAATCAAAACAAAAACACGATTCAGGTGTGGCCTCCGTCTTGACTCCGCGTGGGATTATGGGCGATGTAGTTCCTATTTGCCCACGGAGGAAGAATCCTGCTTCGGCCGTGACACGTAACAATATATATATATTGCATATCATCATGTAGTTATGTTCACAGACTGGACTTTTACATTTATATATACACATACACATACACAGGTCAAACCTTGAGGCGGATGGGCAACAACAGCAGAAATCCAGCCAAAACAGAAAGACCAAAACTAGACGGTGGCTGAGACAATCCGTTGATCCATGGGATAGAATTTGGCCCACAGCATGAATCCATGGACCTGACTGGAGCTGACCTGCCAACAGTCCAGGTTGGTAGAGGTGGTGTAACAGTTTGGGGGTGTTTTCTGGGCACACTTTGGGCCTGTTAATACTGATCATTCATGGCTTCAAAAGCAACTATTTTTTGTTTTTATGTTTGAGTATTGTTGCAGACTGTATGTACCCTGTCAGACATTGTTTAAATAATGTTATTGAATTATTAAAAAGCAAGAAGTGCATTCTTGTCACCTTCATGCCTGTGTATCATGCCAGGGCAGTTTATCACCTCCATGTACCGACTTCATGGTTTTAAAACTGCCGCATATATGCCCAAAAGTATTCATAAACCCTTTTCTCTTATTCTAGCCATATTTTTCCCACTTTTTGGGTATGGCACCAGTGCCCTTCAGTCTAGCCTTCCTACGATGTGGGAAAGGGGTGAGAAAAGATGCCTTACTTGTCGATGTTACTATTTCTTGCGACGTAATCAGGCTACTTTCAGAACGCGGCGGTTCTGCACCTCGTACTCACGCGGACCCGTGACAGTTCGTCTTTTTCGCTGAAAATAAATCCCTTCCTGAGCTATTCAGAGCCATGTCAGGCATGGCGATGTAGGTGGTGGAATAGGCGACGGCAGATATTTATGCTGACTCTCTCTTGTGCTGACAAGCCGGCGCAGACAGAGGAGGAACCTCCTGACCGTGGATCTGATTCATTAACCTAATATATTCAATCAGGCTGTTTCTGTCCAGAAAACATCGGAGCCTGGCGTTTTCAGACGGTGTGCCCTGGATACTAGTTTAACCCAGATCCTCATCTATTTTCCAGTTTCGGAGCAATCACACGCATGCTTTAATAATTACACAAATACATGAATCCTCATTAAATCTACTTAAATTAGTGCCATATTATGTCTGATAACTGCTCTGAAAAGCTCTGAGCTAAAGAGATAGCAGCTTGAAACACAGTTCCTGAGGACCTGGGTTCAAACCCTGAGCGGGCTTTGCAATGTGAAGGTCAGGTGATGCATTAATGCACCCTGTTCATGGTGTACCTCTGCCTGTGCCCCCAGAATTACCTTGAAGTCATGATTGAAATCCATGACTTAAGTTTACAATTATATGAGGAAAATACAATGAGCTCCAGAATGACCATATATGTTATATGACATAAATGTACACGTTCACAGAGAATCCAACCTGAGAAGATGAGTAAACGTGTAATTCCACGTCTCCCCGAAAAACAAATCCAACCCGAATAGGGCTTTGAATGGATTTTGTGTTTTTAATGCTTTAATCTCACTGTTCCCGCTCAGGGCCTGTTCACAGTTACCGGCTACCCCCTGAGTTGAATTTGCATGCTCTTGTTGTGTCTGCATGTGCTGCCTCAGGCTACTCCAGGTTCCTCTCACATTCCATCATGCCTAAATCACCACCGATACCCAGTTTCCTGAATTATATTTTTAGTACCAGATCACATTTATGCTATTATTGCAGAATCTACGGTACATCTTTTGACCCCTTCGACTTTTCCACACTGGAAACACATGAGGCGTCCGTTTTGTATTCACGAGCTTCACATTATTACAAATTACTTGGCCAACAAAAGATTGCACGCTCGCCTTTATAATTATCCTGCCGCGATCTCCGTGCTAGACTTAAGGGTATTGAGACCGAGATGAAAATATAATGTAATATCAAAGTTTCCCCCCCTCTTCCTCAGTCTGTTCTCCTGGTCTAATACCCCAGAAATTATTCATGGGTCAAATTTATAATACATTTTAAGGCAGGCAGTGGCCTCATTTCCTCCATGCCACTGGAATTGCTGCTTTTGTTCGTCGTCATGTCACATTTAGCGTGGAAGGAAAGCTCCAGGATTACAGATTAGGGTCTTGAATATTATGTCTAAATTACATTTTTGTTAATCTTAATTTTTTTTTGTTGTACGCCTTTATGTACATTTACGCCATTTATTAGACGTCCTTAACCAGACTTACAATTGCTCCAGTCTCACAACATACAGCAAGTAACTGAGAGTTAAATATTTTTCTCAAAGGCCGAAAAATGTCAGCTTAAACTATGGATCTTAGAGTAAAAAAATATGGAAAATACCATCATTCAAACTGGAATTACAAACATCCAGATCTGTAATTTTAAATCAGAAGTCAGCGTTTAAGGTGAAGCCGAGCTGTGATCACTACGTGACATTAACACAAACTGTCTAAGCACTAAGGATGGGCTATACTGCTTCAGGAAATGAGCAATACTTCCCAAAATAAGTGACTTTACGCATTAAAAACCCTGGGGAAAACAATCTAACAGGAGCAAAGATGCATCAATTGTCACTTAATATTCAATTCGGTTTAAAAAGAAGGAAAAAAAAAACTGGCCTCAGGTTTGTGTGTTTGTTTTATTTATTTATTTTCACACTCAAATATATTACAGATGGAGTTCTGTGAGTTTAATGCCTCTGCATTTCGGTGACTGCACTCTCTTCCCCCCGGCGCTGCACGAGATAGCGGGGTAAATAATTCATCTTTCATGGCTCCTGTTCCCAGTGCACACAGACAGACATCGTGTATTCCACTGCTCACAAAGTGTTTGAGGTGAAGCAAAACAGAAACCGATGCACTAACAGGTTTCAAGTGACAGCTGCAGAAGACGGCCATCCCTAATAGACCGTCACGCTGACAACAGACGCTTATTGAGGAGGAGGTATGGACTGGGGTAAACAAAAAAAATCATGCATAGATATGAGATGTGTTTACACACACACACACACACACACACACACACACACACGACTACAAAGGCTTTAAGCTGCATATTTCTCTTGCAAATCAGCTAAGCGTTGTTTGGAATTGCAGATCTCTGGAATACAATTACATGAAACTGTGTAAACAAATCTTAAAGAGGCACTTAGGTGACATGGCGGGCTAATGTACTGGACTAGCCATGGCAAGGACCTGGGTTTATGTCCCAGCAGTGCCATGAAGTAAATAGTTAAAAGTCTGATGAGTGAAATTTCTGTAGGTGAAGTAAGTGGGTAAAGATTTTATAAGTGAAGAAAAGGGTTAACGTCTTGCTGCGGTTTGTGTTGTGTCTATTCTGTTGCGAACGGGTATCTGTATTGAGTTGGACTCTGAATAAAACATTAGTTTTTGGACTGAGAACCTGCATCTTCGTCTGCTCACTCTTAAGCCCCACGTAAAATATATGTGTGGCATATCATTGTGTAATTATGTTCATACTCACACAAACAGAGTGGACTTTTACTTCGCGAGAAACAAATAGGGAGGCGATCAATGACCGAGCAGCCCATCGTTTCTGAGAAGGCATCTGTATGGTGGCAACTAATTGCCCTAATGAGGCGGTTTATTAGAAGTGCCCCGGCTAATTAACCCGCTAGTCTGGAGGGGGTTGTCTGCGCATGTATTAATCCACCCCAGCAGACCTGGAACTGCTATTAGCGTAGAGTCTGGTGGCTCAGATAAGAGCCAAAATGATAGATAAAGTGTAATTAGGCGGCATCAAAGAGAAAGTTCAGCGCTTTGTTTGCTCTCTGTGAGAACGAACACGACGAACGACGTGTTTTATTTCCCTTCCGACACATTCATCACATTTCGAGGATAAACGTCACTCCTTGGCTTGAATGCTGATTCATTCTTTGAATGATCATTTGTACTGTGCCAAAGTCTTAGGACACCGTTAGATCAGATAACCCATTGTTGTAGTGACGGTATAATGACCATATTCAATTATTTCTCAGAAAATATGAATACAGTATTAAAAAACTGCAGTCCTGAAATCAGAAAAACAGCTTTTATAGATGACAGTATTTAAGTATTCAGTGTGACCTCCACATGCACTTGAGCAATAGACTCTGGCAGCTTGATCGGGAGGCCAAGTCGACCCTTCTTGTGAGGGAAGCAGCCAAGAAACGTTTTCAGAAGGGGAACAGGGTGGAAAAGCTAAGAGGTTAAAGCTCATAAAGATTGGAACGCAGTGGAAAACAGGATTATGGAGCAACGAATACAAGATACGTTGCTAAAATAACAAATATAGTGGTGGCCTAAGATTTTGCACATTGCTGTACATCATTTACTGGAAAAAACAGTGGTGGTTGAAAGTTTGTGAACTCTTTAGAATTTTCTATATTTCGGCATAAATATGACCTAAAACATCATCAGATTTTCACACAAGTCCTAAAAGTACATAAAGAGAACCTAGTTAAACAAATGAGACAAAAATATTATACTTGGTCATTTATTTATTGAGGAAAATGATTCAATATTACATATTAGTGAGTGGCAAACGTATGTGAACCTTTGCTTTCAGTATCTGGTGAGACAAAAAATTGGTCCTTGGTCGACCACTCCTGGGGAGGGTAACAATGGTCTTGAATTTCCTCCATTTGTACACAATTTGTCTGACTGTTGATTGGTGGAGTCCAAACTCTTTAGAGATGGTTTTCTAACCTTTTCCAGCCTGATGAGCATCAACTCTTTTTCTGAGGTTCTCAGAAATCGCTTTTGTTTGTGCCATGATACACATCCACAAGCATGTGTTGTGAAGAGTAGACTTTGATAGATCCCTGTTCTTTATTTAAATAAAACAGGGTTGCCCCTCACACCTGATTGTTATCCCATTGATTGAAAACACCTGATTCTAATTTCAACTTCAAATTAACTGCTATTCCTAGAGGTTCACATACATTTGCCACTCACTAATATGTAATATTGGATCATTTTCCTCAATAAATAAATGACCAAGTATAATATTTTTGTCTCATTTGTTTAACTGGGTTCTCTTTATGTACTTTTAGGACTTGTGTGAAAATCTGATGATGTTTTAGGTCATATTTATGCTGAAATATACAAAATTCTAAAGAGTTCACAAACTTTCAAGCACCACTGTAGCTGAAGTTCTTACAGGTGAAGTAAAGGGCTAAAGGTCCTATATGCGTAGTAAAGAGTTAAAGCTCCTATAGGTGATGTAAAAGTTTAAAACGTCCTACAGGTGATGTTCCTATGGGTAACATCAATGGATAAATAAAAAAGAGGAGTAAAGGAGGCCATCTGTGTCCAATTAGAATGACCATTGTTGAAGAAATTTGGTCTAACCCCCATTCTCACTTTGTCCCATGTGGACCTAATGACTCAGCATGGTGGGGCAACGACTCACAAATGGATCACACCTTGGCCACAGGATCTAGAACTGAAGAAGGCTTTTGGATGAGAGGAGCTAAGATGCCTTCTGTCACGATGAGGCCTAACTGGCAGGGAGGAGACGTGCGCAGGCTCTATATAAGTAACCATGCTTTTTTATTTCGACAAAACAAACGATCAAGCACGGGCTTAGACCAAACATTTTTGTCTCATTTGTTTAACTGGGTTCTCTTTATCTACTTTTAGGACTTGTGTGAAAATCTTGTGATGTTTTAGGTCATATTTATACAGAAATATAAAAAAATTCTAAAGGGTTCACAAACTTTCAAACACCACTGTATGTGAGTTTCCAAAACCAAATTTTGCACGACATCAACCAACAATTCAAACGTAAGCACAAATATTTTTGTTGCAAGAGTCAATCATAGACCCTAAGCATATAGTGACGAGGCCAGATCCTTTAAACATACACTGAAAACCGCTTCCATGTGTAATTCTGTACCCACTGAGTTTCTGTACCTGTATCATATACTGTAGGTTTATTTAATCCATCTCATTACAACACACACTCTAAAGACTGATCATCGCTGTCATTCCTGCACACGTCCCCAGCTGTGTTTGATTAGACCCTATAAAACATCCTGAAAACCCTCTTGGATTCAGGCGGGCCCACGCTGGGATCCGCGGTCCTGACGAATGCCAAGCCCTGCTGAGTAAAAAACCACATTTCCTGAACTTCCTGCAGAAGCTTTGCGGCGTGATGACTCCTGATTGATGGACGTGGTGCGAATTCAGATCTTCGCTCTTCTTCTTTGCAATCGAGGGAAGCGGCAGGAAGTCGTTCCCCAACGCTCAAGCATCCCTAATGATCTCCCGCCAGAGTGTACCAAGACCGATAGCTCTCAACGTGGGATCAGTTTAGAGTGAGTAAAGCAGCTGGAAAGAGACTCGCACGAATCTGTTTATTAATTCAATCACAGCATCGATCGATACACAGTTTAGTGCTTAGAAAACGGGTATGGAATGTTGTAAAACTTTTTAAATGGTCTTACTTGACTTGTACTGTACAGGTATGCACATCAACATATATTACATAATACATATGCATACGTATTTTTTCTATATATATACATATATATACTGCTCAAAAAAATAAAGGGAACACTTGGAGTTACTGTACATTGTGCTGTTTAAGTGTTTTTAGTTTTTTGAGCAGTATACAGTATATATATATATATATAATATATATATAAATATATATACGGATATATATATATATACCTATATATATATATATATAGATATATATATATATATACGTATATATATATATATTGTTAGCAAAACCTAGGGACTACACTTTAATTGGATTAATTTTAATTAATTAAACTTTATTAATTAAAATTATATACCTAAATAATTAATTAATTAATAGAAAGGGGGCACCACCAAATCTTTTTATTGTCTGGTAGAAGGGGAACACAAACTTGATCAGTCTAGGTCTGAATAGTGAATTCAAAGTTGTATTTCTAGACCTTTGAATGAATGGAAACTCTCAAACCAAAACGGCAAATTCAAAGGTTTATAAACAAGTTTATTTAATTTCAAAAACAAGGCAGCATATCAAAACAGACTATCTGATGGTAATAACGAGTGTTATCACAGAGTTAAATCATAAAATGACGATGAACATGTATATATCACAGTACTAAAAATCAGGAAACCAAGATGACTCTATATACTTATCGTTGTGCAATAATGTTACCAACGTTGTAATGCTACTGGTAACGATAATTACGTTGAACGTAAATAGTATGGTAGAAGCTACTTAGGTGTGGATAAGTCTATGTTGAAGCGTGGTTTTAAGATTAACAACGCAAAGTAGGAGAAAACAGGGGCCCAGATAAGCCATAAAAGGCACTCGCCTGGAAGGTCACTCGATTGGTTTGGGGCATTCAACCCTGGTCCAGCCGCTGGAAAGGCACGATCTTTTGAGGAACGTTGGTGTCAGTCTTTCGATGCCCACTGTCGTTCCGAGAAGGCCTCAGCGGCTTAGCCCGGGGGTTTTTTGCAGATGGCCTCCGCGTAACCACGTGACTTGAGATGGCGTACTTCCCAATTTCAGGCTGCAGGCTTCCCGATTACTCGATGTTTTGCGTGCCTACAACTCAGGATTTATCTTGGCCACAGATAAAGGTGGAGTTGGCGTGTTTCTAACACCACGAGCTTCCACAAAAACTTGGAAAACTTGTATGGCACAAAAATGGCAGAGCGTGAAGTAGATCTTGGCTGGCTGGTCTTTCAACTATCTTCTAATTCAGCAATACCGAACTACTTAAGACTGCTGTACACAGAAAACTTAAAATAAACGCAGAAACTTAAACTTTAAGCGCCGACAAAAGAAAGCTGGAACTTTTCAGGAACAAAAGAAGAGACTTCGAGAACAAAGAAACACACAAGACTTGAAGCTAGCTCTTCACGCGGTCGGCCCGCGTTGCTTTTGAATGTTCCGGCTCGTGGGTGGCCGGAGGCGGGTGCCCAAGGGGGTTGCCGTGATTCAGCCAATGAGAAGCTGACTCATGAGTGAATCCCTCCTATCATGGTTGTGTCTTGTTTCATCATATGAGCCACAGACGTTCTAACTTGGATTAAAATATATTATTACATATCTAAAGTGATTAAAAGTATCACACAATAATCAAAAATCCTCAAAGTTACAAGTTTAGATGCAGACTTCGTTGTAAGGTTCAAATGATCAAAGGCACCTTGAATCGATAACCTAGAACATCGTTAAAGCATTCTAACTACAGCACATACATTTACTATACTTTTAACTAAACAATAATACGAATAATACAAGTAGGAGGAAACGGTACATTCTAAATAACAACTTCATTTCGGTTCTTTATAAGTATGAGCAGTATTAAATGAGCGATCGATACATGTGGATAAAAACAGCTGTTATTTATAATCGTAACCAAGTATAGCACAACGGGACCGCATTACATATACAACAGTCACTATACTAAAACATTAACCAAGTAGACATGAAGATACATGACAATTCGGTAACATACATATGTATAATTATATGTGAGAGGAAAAATATCCCTAATCCATTCTTTGTATGGAATAGGGAAATACATATAGGGGTATTTAGACTTATTCTGAAGCAAATATCATTTGTTATGTAATTAAAAGGTTTCGATGAAGATAATCTGTTCCCAATGAAAATGTAATGCTTTAATTAAAGAAAATGTGTCTTTAGAACAAACGCTGGAATCCTTTTGGTCGTAAATCTCCAGGGGTGTCTTTCTGGAACCAGGCTGTGAAGTCGTAAACGTAACCGAGGTGGAAGCATGTTTGTTTTCCCTTGAAGAAATTGGGGGAGATCTCTCTTGGGAAAGGTGAGTCTAGGGTGGACTTGTCAGAATTCCTTTTAAAACCACACATTGGTTTATTTTATGATGGCACAGGTTATCTGGGCTTGGCCATGTCTTAAGCTTCTTCTGTTGTTTTGAGGAAAAAGGTTGTTTATCTGGCCCGTTAAGCCAGAGTCTTGTCCAGATGTTGGGTCTTCACGTGGTGGGTAAGATCCCGTCAAAGGGGCCATTGCATTCCAAGATGTCGTAAAGTTTTATGACTTGGGGGAAGAAGATAAAGAGAGGGAGATACAGCGATCACGCTACAATATATATATATATATCTGATGAAAATCTGATGTTTTAGGTCCTCTTTATGCAGAAAATTCTAAAGAGTTCACAAACTTTCAAGCAGCACTGTGTGTGTGTGTGTGTGTGTGTGTGTGTGTGTGTGTATATATGTGTGTGTATATTTATTTATTTATATATATATATATATATATATATATTTTTTTTTTTTTTTTTTTTTTTTTCCACACAAGTTCTAAAGTAGATAAAGAGACAACAAATATTTTTTGTTTTTTTTTTTTTTTTTTTTTTTCCCACACAAGTTCTAAAGTAGATAAAGAGACAACAAATAAGACAAAAAATATTACATTATTGAGGAAAATGATCCAATATTACATATTAGTGAGTGGCAAAAGTATGTAAACCTTTTGCTTTCAGTATTCTGGTGTGACCCCCCTGTGCAGACATAACTGAAATTAAACATTTTTCTGTAACTGTTGAACTGTTGAATCAGTCCTGCACACCGGGCTTGGAGAAATTTTAGCCCATTCCTCTGTACAGAACAGCTTCAGGGTTTCCTCACATTAACTGCTCACTTCAGGTCCTTCCACAAACATTTTGGATTGGATAAGGTCAGGACTTTGACTTGGCCATTCCAAAAACATTAACTTTATTCTTCTTTAATCATTCTTTGGTAGAACGACTTGTGTGCTTAGGGTCGTTGTCTTGCTGCATGACCCACCTTCTCTTGAGATTCAGTTCATGGACAGATGTCCTGACATTTTCCTTTAGAATTTCCTGATGTAATTCAGAATTCATTGTTCCATCAATGATAGCAAGCCGTCCTGGCCCAGATGCAGCAAAACAGGCCCAAACCATGATGTAACAATGGTCTTCAATTTCCTCCATTTGTACACACTCTGTACAGACTGTGGATTGGTGGAGTCTTTAGAGATGTTTTGTAACCTTTTCCATCCTGATGAGAATGAGCCTGATGAGCATCTCACAGATCCAGGGAATTTGGAGGCCAGGATAACACCCTTCTACTGCAATGATGGAGTGTCTCTGGTGAGTAACAGCATTTAGGTAGGCTGCCCACATCCTGCCCTGGAATCTCTTACAAAATTGAATCTCGTTTCCATCTGTTATTTATTAATGCATTTTAAAATTGTGTTTTATGTGTATTATTTATTAATGTGTTTTTGCCCAGTGCCCAGGCTGGTAAGAAGTTAAAGAAGCTGGGAAATAAATTAAAGCCTAATATACCATTCAGACAATTACAAATTCCTGTGCTATTAATGTGAGTAAACGTGGGCAGACTGTGAAATATAACCCCGAACACAAAACAGGCCAGTTAATAAACTGAATCGCTCAGAAAGTTTTAACTTAAATACTGTTAGGTCTGCATTTCCATACAACAAATCGCTGAGTTATTTCCCAAGCCGCAAACAGAGAAGTGTGTCTGAGCAGCTGGAATGCAGGCGACCCTCCTGACACTTTGAGAAGATGCACAGTCGTAGTCTGTCACAGCACCGTCTCCGTACAGGTCTGCCAGAGCCTCGGGCTTTTATGGAAACGTAAAGGAGCAGGAGATTGAATTTGTGCTTGAACGCATGAATAAAACGAATATCACTTTTAAAGCAGAAAGTGACATTTTCCCCAGGGTGAAGGGATCTTACCCAGCGTTAGTCTGGGCTGGGTTTTTTTTTTAAAAACAGAGAGGATATCGTGTATTTATTGGGGCGCTCGCACATAGAACCATGGGGCTTCCGTTCCAGCTGAGCAGGAGGTACACTTGACTTGCCTTTAATTAAACGATCTTCAGAGGTGGATCCTGCTTGGTTTGGAGATGACGTTCACCAACCCTACTTTGGTTATTTGGTTATAATTCAACTGGGCTCAGAGGTTAATCTACTGGACTATGGGCCTGAAGGTCCAGGGCTCACTCTCTGGCACTGTTGGGGACTAGATCAAGGCCTTTAATTCACAATTGGTTAGATTATAAATTGCAGGATTACATCAGTTTTAAGACACTCTTTAACAAAATATAAGCAAAACGAGAAATAGTGATTATTTACTTATTCAAGTATTTATTCAAAGCCACAAACACACATAAGGAAGATTTTTGAGGGCAGAAAAATGCATGCAGATTGCTCAGGACTTTCTATGATTGCTTGGCAGGGTCCTTGCTGCCGAGTGTCCTAAAAACATGAAAAATGTACACAAGCAATGATTACTTTAAAAATCAAACTAAAACTTCACTTCCCTGTGCTTCACTTCCCTCATTGGTGATACATGGGCCTTATTGCTAACCGATGTGCTACCATGCCACCCTGGAAGATACACGTTATACTTTTTCACAGCCCCTGATTCTTTGAACCTAAGACTTCAGAGTGGCACCTTTGGAGCTGTAATATATAAGATTCCGATATAACACGTAATACCACTAATAGATCCGACAAAATAGACCTGACTCCAACGCTCAAAATCCAATTAGACGTATTCCTCGCTTATTTTTCCTCGCCATAATCCATAATCCTGCTCTGAACCAAATGTGGGAAGATGCAAGGCTACGTCAAGCTCCGCATTTCAGTATTGGCTCGACCTTTAAAGGGACTGCGTAATGGAAGGATGCGATTTTCAAACCAATTGAGTCACATGATGAGGGTCTGTCAGGCTTTTAAGCAAACGACACTTAAACAAACCTCCTCTGGCACTCTGACTCAAGCGGGTGAATCATCCTTTCCTAAATGGCGAGATCTTGTAAAGCTGGTTGGTTTCGATAAACAGGCTGTACTGGAGATTGTGATTTATCAGTGCCTCATGGTGAACCATCCAGCAGATTGGATTGTAATCATAGGACTTGCTTCGTCTAGAGCTCCCTGCAATAAACACTGGATATCTACAGACTTGTATCTTTAAGAACGACTTATTCTTTTTTATTCTCTCAAGACATTAAATAAATTTTATTTACATTAACAAAAACCTGAACACATAAGCTTCGCCTCCTGGGTTCCTTCTTTTCCAGCAATACCCCGATTCATACCTGCGACTCATAATTGTTTTTAACCTGCGTATATAATCTTAGTTCTTTCCTCATGTAAGCTTGCATTTAAATAACCTGGAACATTTACATTTAATTAATACCTTCAGGACTGAGACTCGTTCATTTAAATTCGAAATTAGGTTTCCACCTTCAGCATGACTTATGAAGGTCCTGTAGATCTTTAGTGAAACCCTGTAGCTATGAGCTGCTGGATTATCGAGACTTTACCGACTACTTTCCGTCTCCCACGGTCCTTGATTTGACTTCATTAAAATCTGACAATTAAAGTCAGACCAATTAAAATCCTATTTTGGCACAGAACGGCAGGAGGTCGTCCTAATGTCAATGGAGTAATTGGCTGCAGAAAGAGTTCCAGGGCAATCCAGGAGTTCCAGAGCTTTATCGAAAAACCAACAAAGTCTAAATCTTTTTAAAGACTTCAACAGACCCTCTGCATCTACAAAGTTCCAAAACATGTCCTAATGTTTAATATCTTAATTAGAATAGATCCATCCAATTTATATTCCTTCATGCTAATGACTAGAATATATGCTCCTTCATTTTGAGATGTGCTTTTGGATTGTAGACAGGCATGAGATGGAATCAGGTCAGACTGCATCGGCTGGGGATGTTGCTTTTGTTGTGACCAGAGCTCAGGATGAAATCATTTGGGATTGGACTTTGAAACTGGAATTAAATCTGGAATCTTGTGGGACCAGATTTGGAGTTAAATCATGTCAAACTCTACGGGTTAAGGATGAAGCCTTGGGGCACTGGATGGTTTCAAGATGGAACCTTATGCCGCTGGATGGGCTCAGAATGAAACCTTGGGGCACTGGCTGGGTTTAGGATGTAACCTTGTGCCATTGGATGGGTTCGGGATGGAACCTTGGGCACTGGACAGCCTCAGGATAGAACCTTGGGGCACTAAACGGTCTTAGGATGTAACCTTGTGCCACTTGATCAAATCTCAGGATGGAACCTTGGTTTGCTGTAGGGGTTTGGGATTAAATCATGAAGGACTGTATGGGCTCAAGATGGAACCTTGGGCCACTGGAAGGCTTCAGGATTAAATCATGTAGGGCTGGATGGATTTGGGATGGAACCCTGTAGTTATGTTGGACTGGATCAGTTCTGGATGGAACCTTGGGGCACTGTATGGCTTTGAAACAAAACCTTGTGGGGCTGGACTGCATTGGGACAAAGTTTGTTGGGCTTTACAGCTTCACGACGAATCCTTGTGGAACTGGACAGCTTTGAGAAGAATACTTATGAGCTTGGACGGGTTTAACCTTGTGATGTTGGACAGGTTCGGCTGTGAGATGATTAGACTGTGCAGAAGCCCAGCAAAAATTCCCCAAAAAGGATAAAAACAACATCTTGTAGAACTGGAGAAAATAAGTCTGGGATAGACTCCAGCAGGGCAGACATACGTAGGACTTCATACATATCAAGCTGCGTCTGCAGGAGGCTGAATCATAACTTATAATCCTCAGATGAATTGCTGCTTGCAGCTGTGAGATCACGTTGGCTCAAGTGTCATCAGTAATTATTCTAATTACCCAACCACCTTCGTTTCCTTAATATAAACCAGCAGCACAGAGTGCGGTGCAGCAAATTCCTCTCTGCTAGCAAACAGGATTAATTTATTTATCCCTTTTTTCTGACACCATTGGAGTTTCTATTGCATATTCGAGCAGGGAAATGATTTCCCCTCTTGATTGGGAAATGAGAAATCCCTCCACGGTAGATAAAAGGATGCCCGTGGTCCGGCTGAGTTTGTGCAGTGAGATATTGCAAAATGATGCAGGCACTCATAACGACTCTGCTTGTGCTGGTGTAAAATGTCAATAGTAAAACATGTGAATAAGTCGCTCCCACAAGACCTTTCTTCCATTCAGTTAACTTGAGTTTGGAACTTATTCACAGTAAAGGATTTTTAAAAAAGAGATTAGGCATAAAACAATCATTTTAGAGAACAAATGTAAAAGGCAGATAAAATAGTACTCACGTTAAAGTAATTTCATGATTTCATGATGGCTTAACAGGTGAACTCTCATTGTCTTTGTGGGTCACGCATGACGATGCCCAAAACTACACATATAATGGTCTTTGCTGTTTTCGTTAACAGCTTATTCTTGTTAAATCAAAGCCCAGAAAAATCCATATATGTTTATGACTTCCTATGTCTCTCGAACAAGAATAAGAAGAAGAAGAAGAAGAAGAAGAAGAAGAAAAAAAACCCTGGACTGTTTAATGAGGAAGTAAAAGGAGTTTTTAAGGTCCCTGTTTTTTTTTTTGTTTTGTTTTGTTTTTTTAATGCTAACGTTGCCATTTAACGTCCCCAAACACTATTGACAAGCTGGTTTGAAGTGAAATGTCTCAGTGAGAGGAAAACACTGGGGGAAAAATAAATACCTGTGTGGTGGTTACTTAAAGGGAGCTTGTTTTGAAGTTTCGTTAATACCAACCCCCAAGAGCATGGCAAGGTCTCTGAGCTCTGCTGTCCTTTAAAGTAGCCTGAAACGTTCTGAACTTAAAGTTTTAGGTACGTTTGAGGTGCATCATGGTCTAACCATCAATGCTAAGGTCAGGAACGACTATGGGAATATACTCTGGATACCAGCTCTGGATATGGCATGGTTTGTTACATGTTCAACCCTATCAGGTCAGTTCTTCTGGGCCAAAGTGTTCTCCAAATTCAGGACAACTGCAATGACAAGACAGGTCTCTAAAGGATTCACTGTTGGCATGACAGAGAGAGAGAGAGAGAGAGAAAGAGTGAAAGAGATGAGGGTGAACTAGAGTCAGTAGCCAGCAGAATGATAAAAGGCTGAGAGGCTTCACATCTCCCAAAGAGATGAGGAGGAACCACATACCTGCTGAACAGGAGTCCGAGTCTGAGGAAGAACTGGCAGAGAAGGAAAAATAGAACAGGCTTGTGACAGAGAGAATGGGAGAGAGTAATAGACTTGGAAAGAAAGACTTATGGGAACGGACGTAGAATCTAATCGAGGGGGAGAAAAAGACAGGAGCGACAGGTCAGGAGAGAGACAGAGAGAAATTTGCAGAGACCAGCAGATAAAACAAGAGAGAGAAACTGGATAACAGATAGAGAGAGACAGAGAGAGAGAGAGAGAGAGAGAGAGACTGACCATTACAGAGAAAACGAATGATAGACAAAGAGAGATCGACCAACAGGCAGAGAGACCTACTGACAATGTGAAATCGACAGAGTGAAATGAAACGACTGACCAACAGAGAGATTGTAAGGGATCAGGCTGCCCTAATTTCCTTTTGGGTTGGTTCCGTATTGTATGGTTTGGCGCTCAGCGTCAGTAGTGCCTAATATATAGTGCATCTGTCCGCTGAGCGCGTTTCGGTTTGCTGTTGTGTATCGCTGCGCTGATTCATCGTGTGCTCACGTTCCGCTCGAGTGTGGCTGTTCTGGGCTTGCATGAACCTGTACGCTGTCAGCGTAGTGGAGGTACGCCGTAAGGGTCCATCAGCATAGGGGCGTCGTATGCTATCATCGTAGGCTCTCAGCCCGGTTTTTCAGTTCATTTCCTCAGTGGCCGAGTGGGGTTTTGGGTTTACACGACGACAACCCACACGCCCATTCAGGGTTCGATCCTAGACCACTGAAGCTTCTATTTTTTGTCGATTTATTTATTCATTTGTGTGAACCATTGTTTCATTTCTTTATTTTATTTTAGTTCACCAATTCCATCTGGAGCTAACTGCGATTGGGTCCTAAAAAACCTTTCTCTTTGTTTTCATGATTTACCATCACTTTTTAGAGATGTTTGCTTTATACACAAACGAGAGACAGACCAATCAACTGACAGACAGAAGGAGGGAGACAGACCATCTGACAGAGAGCAACCAATCAACAGACCAACACGGAGAAACTGACCATCCAACAGAGAGAGACCAATCGATTAAGATGAAGAAAGAGCAACTAACAGATCGACAGACAAAGATACAGCAATTGACAGAGGGAAATCCAATGACTGACTGACAGAGAGAGAGAGAGAGAGACTGATCAACTGACCAACAGAGAGTGAGATTGATCGACTGACAGAGAGAGAATGCATCCAAGAGACAGAGAGAAACCCATCGACCAACTAACAGGAAGACATTGATAGAGTGAGACCGATTGACCAACCAAGAGGGAGAGATTGATCGACCGACAGAGAGAGAACAACTGAAAGATCGACAGACAGGGATAAACGACTGACAGAGTGAAACCGAATGACTGACTGATAAAGAGATACAGATCAGCTGACTGACAGAGAGACTGGCTGATGGAGAGAGACTGATCAACAGACAGAGAAAAACCCATCAACAAAATGACAGAGATAGACCAATCGACCAAACAAGATGGAGAGACTGACCAACCCACAAAGGGAGACCAATTTTTTGAGCTGATAAAAAGAAAACCAATCGAGTAATTGATAGAGAGATTGACCAACTAACTGACAGAGACCGACTGACCAACTGCCCAACTGACAGAGACTTACCAACAAAGAAACACAGAATGACTGACAGAGAAATGGAATGATAGACAGAATGAAAGAGAATGAGAAACCAACTGACAGAGAGAGATGGTCAGAGAGAAACATGGGAACAAGCAAAGTGAAAGAGAGAGAAACAGACAGAGAAGGACTAGAAAACAGAGACTATTAGAGGGAGTGAGAGCAAAACTAATAAATTCTAAAATATATTGTAGAATAATAAATCATGACATGGTCTCTGTTTATGTTTAGGAACTGTTCCACTATTTCTACTACTAGTTGTTTTGTGTTTTATTTTGGTAGCCAAGCTGACAACCAAGATCATCAACCTCCAGTTACCTGATATCGTCTGTGGAAAGCCACAAAGGTCACGCACAACAGCGCTTGTGTTCTTTAAATGAGTCAGACGGTGAGGATTAAAGGAGTTATGACCATAGTAAGGAAGAAGTTTGATTAAAGATTAATGGGACACTACACTGCAGGAACGAGTTCACTGATGAGAAGTGATTAATGCAGAGGTTGGGTGTGAAATGCATCTGTTACATCTGGCGGGTATGAGGAAAAGGGAGGCTGACAAAGGTGTAGGTTCCAGCTCCAACACAAATATTTATTAATTAAAGCAACTCCAAATGCAAGATAATCATAAACATACACAACAATGATAATACTAGCAACAAAGGCTAAACACAGCTAACTGAAACGGGGGAGCGATAAGCCACAGAAGCTAACATGCAGCTACGAAGGTAGTGTAAGGCCACGTGAGCTACTGAGGTTAGCATGAAGGCCGCGGAGGCTAACGTGAATCTATGAGTGTTAGCAATAAGCCACGAAAGCTAATGTGAAGCTATGAGTATGGCATAAGGCCACGTAAGCTACTGAGGTTAGCGTGAAGGCTGCGGAGTCTAACGTGAAGCAACATTAACGCTGGCCTGAACAAAACACAAGCAGACGGCGTCGTGCACAAACCCGAGTAGGCGAAACCGCAATGCAAAAGTCCAAGAAAGCCCAGCGAGAGGTAATCCAGCGGATGACACTGCAATGGAGTAATCCAATAGGGAGGGGGATACAGACTTGCATCCAAAGGCTCAGCAAACCGAGATAATACTATTGCATCAGCACAAAAAAGCGGTTCTTATAAAGAGCTCCTCCCGGGTGTACGCGGTTGGCCCATAATCAGTACAAAACAAGGCCCTGGTGAGTCCGTGGCCATATTGCTTCTGCATGGGATTGTGGGTGATGTAGTCCGAATCACCCATGGCTCATAACAGCATCTGCATATCCCAAAATGTTGACAGCATCTAAAGGTTTATTATAAATATTACTACTATTATTAATCTTTTACTATCATAGCAGCTAAAATCAGGTCTAGACCATGGATCATTCAGAAAAAAAAGAAGTCGCTCCACAGTTTAAGGATCGTTGTCTTGGTGGCAGCGGTGGCTTAGTGGTTAAGGCAAAAGGTCGACAGTTCAAATCCCCACTGTTGAGCCCATAAGCTAGGTTCTTATGTTAGATGCTTGAGTTAAGGATAAGGCTGTACAGGGTTGCAGGTTCTACTAAAGGATCAGCCAAGATATGGATGGAGGTCTCAAGAGATCTGGAGTTCATAAGTTGATTTTCTGCATGATCTTAATGTTTAGGCAGGAAAATTGGTGTTTCCTGCTGCAGCATGTTATCAGGGGTCACCCTTTGGCCGCTAGTGGCCAGTATTTGACCCTATATGGCGGCGTGAGCACCTGCAGCGGGATCACACATGCGTTAGCCCTTCCCGGGCGTTTAGCGTGCAAGTGGCGACACCTGCTCTTGAGCCTATCTAAACACACCTTTGGGCTCACACAGTGTCGCACCATTTCACCACATTGCATTGCATGGAAGCACTACGCCACGTATGCACACGCACTACTCCTACCTCTGCCACGGAGATTAGCGTTCATTTGCTTTTCATTTCTTTGTTATAGGGATAACGGTACGTCTGGGGGTTCAAAGACCTCCAGAGGGGACTTTTAGGAGATTGCCCGGTAGTCAGTGCCGTAGTTAAGGTGTAGTGCCAGCTTTTGTTTATTTTTATGTGTTTATTTTCACTGGGCGGAGCCACGTCGCAAGCGTACTCCTGAATAGCGGCTCTGTACGCTTACTCCTTGGGTTATCTTTAAGTTTGGTTTTGTTTCTTTGTGGTTTGTTTCTTTCTTTTTGTTGTTTATATTTTGGTTCATTACTCGTCATCGTTTTAATATGCTGAACCATAACAGATGTGCTATCTAAAGTAAAGTCTAATTAAGGTCAGGTACGTCCAAAAAGCAGGAAGATAACATAAATTTTACGTTAAAGTAGCATTATCATGGCGTCAGTCCATAACATTGATATAAGAAGCAACGCTGGTCAATCCATCAACTATGGTGTTGAAGGAATTGAATGCAGAGGGATCAAGAATGTTTTTTTGCATATATATTTGTAACGTTGAGGACCTAATGAGTGTTTGCATGATACAGTACAGTAATATGTTGAAATGAGCATGAGGAACGCGCTGTAGAAATAAATACTTCCAGACCGTGTGTCTGAAACCCATCTCAGTCTGGTTGGACACAAAAAAATATCGCAAAAAATATCGGGTATCTGACGCAAAGATATATATATATATATATATATATATATATATATATATATATATATATATATATAAAATAACACACGTGGAACAAAGAACCAATTACCCCCCCTGGCGCCCCACAAAGCCAAGCAAATCACCTCATAAAGCAGAACGAGGGCAACGAGTTTATCACTCCTCTGCGATGACTTTTACACCTTCTTGAAGAATAACCTTCACGCAGTAACGCTGGCCTCGGTCTGAACACATCCTAAAAGAATTCATACCACATCTAATTACCCAGGAGCTGTGGGAACCAAAGCACTGTACCCAACGCTTTAGAGACAGCTGTAAGCGTTAATCGATGCTGGACGATTTCAAAGGTTTAAAGGTGGATAAGCAGTTAGTGAATGCAGCACTAATAGGTAAGAAAAGCAGCATACTGATAATTGTTTTCAGGTTTTATTATAATCAGGTTTGAATAGCAAAAACCTATTAGAAATCAGCTGAACTTTCTCATCAGTCAGTCCACAGAACTGCCACTCACTGACAATGACAACCATGCCGTGGTCAAAATCACTGAGCTCACACTTTTCCCCATTTTTATACATGATCTGAACATTACCTGATCAACCAATGATGCATTTCCATGCAAACTGGCTTCGAATCTGCCAGCATGAAACAGCTTTTGTAAGGAAAGTTTGTGCAGTTAAGTTAATTGACGCGTCAGATTGTTAAGAGAAGCAGCCAAACAAAAGAAGCAGAAGGTCAAGATGCACAACTGCACAAGACATCAATCTACAACACGTTTTCCTTCGATGCCTTCTTAAACGGTGCAAACCAATCCCAGTGATGTGTTTAAGAGAAAAGGCCTGGTTTAACTGGTCACAATGGGGAACACAAACATTGGCCTTTAGAATAGTGGAAGAGAGTAGAACTCTCGTGGGATTAAAAATGTATTATATTAATTTATTAATTAGTTAAAATTTTACCCTAAAATATGGTGTTGGATTTATTTGGATGCAAGTGGAGTCCTGAGGTGAGTCAAGATTTGAGGTCCTCAGATCTAAGTACCAGTTTTTTAGGTGGTAGGGAAAAGAAAGAACATGCCAAATTCCATATAGTGCTTCAATCTGAGTCCCAGCACCAACTGCACCACCTTATGAACAGTCCTGATAATTAGTAATTCTTACATCGGTTGCATGTTGTGGTACAAGCTTCTTAGTCTCTCTCTCTCTCTCTCTCCCGTGTTCATTTTCCTCCCTGCTGTAAGATTAATCATGTAGTTCTCTTACCTTCCTCCTTCCCCGTCTTATCTCAGATCTATTTTTGTTCCTAGGTCATACCTCTGAGGACACGGATACAGCCTTAAGCTCACAAGTGTGCCAAATCAAACGTCCCCTGCAGCCTTGGCTTTGGAAAATCTGAGGATTAATTGAGAGGGAGCACAACCAGGGATAATTATACAGAGATCTACAGCACAGCCTCGTTATAAAACCCATGTTTCAGATATTAACTCTTTCCCTGTATACACTGACTGAGCACTGTTAGGAACCGAAATCTGGTACCAATTAATGGGCAGTGTGTACCAGGTACACCTACCCTACACACAACTTACAAAGACTGGGTGTAACACATCTAATACGCTGCACAGATTATCAGCGACAGATTAGGAATCTGAAAATAGTAACACACTAAATAAAGGCTGCAGTTTGTGTAATTTAAGGTTGTTGTTTTTTCAACTGTTAATGTTTCAGTTTGACTACAAATAACAGCCAACAAAGGTAGATGACAATAATAATAATAATAATAATGGTAGTAATTATCATAATATGGATAATAATAATAATAATAATAATAATAATAATAATAATAATAATAATAAATAACAACATTAATAAGGGTAATAATGATCATAATAATAATAATAATAATAATAATAATAATAATAATAATAACAACAATTACTATAGCATCAACAAAATTAATCAATAAGTTAATTATCATAAATAAGTAAAATAAATGTAATTATTTTTCATTTAAAATTATACACTGGCTACCATAAACAAATATTAATTACATGGATGCAGTGTTTTTGTTTTGTTTTGTTTTTTGCTGTTTTATATAAATTATTTTGTTTGAATGAATCTGGCACTTAAAACATTTAATCACTCACTTCACATCTATGTGGAGATTCAGATTAAAAAAACAAAAACAAAAAGAAAGAAGCAATGCAGCTCACAGACTCTAAAGTGAAGTTAGGAACTTTTTTATTCGGGTGCTATAAACTACCTACGGTCACTCGCCAGTTCTAGCAGATCAATAAAAGTGTAATTGGTTACATGATGAGTTTTTGTATTCGTGAACAGATTCTGGAAAAAAAAAAATAATCAATACGTGACTGGAAGAGATTTATTCACTTTAACAAGGATGTACCGGCCATGAAAATGATAAATATATGAGATTCGGGTAAATCAGTTAGACTGAATTATAACTACAACAATAAATGTTAATTAACACTAACACCAGTATTTTATTAATGTTTATCGGATTTGTATTTTAACAATAAGCTGAAGGGCCAGCGTTGGTATCTTCTTATACCAACGTTGACCAGTAGAGGCCAGCACTTTCTCCTGCTTTCTTACCTGATTGGACAGAATGATAAATATTAATTGGGAAAAGTAACAGGCGGTGGCATGGAGCAAAGTGTTTGAGCTTTAGAGTGTCATAGAGACTCTGAACCCGCCCTTCATTAAGCTGAGGTTTTGTTATTTGCAGCTGGAATCAGTTGTGCCTCACGGCTCCAGGGACCCCGGTTTGATCCGTGCCTCCGGTTAATGTCTGGACGGGTTTCCTCTGGGTCGTCTCCTTTCAGTTCAGCTCTCAAAGCATGGCAGTAAATAGCCATGAGGTATGAATGATTGAGAGTGTTGCCCTGTGATGGGCTGACACCCTAGGGTGGCCTTGTGTCCATTGTTTACAGGAAAGTCGCAGGGCTTCAGGCACTCAGTCATTCATACTCTCTCACACCTTGGGGCAATTTTCGAGCTGCCAGTGCATGTACTGGTATCTTTTTGGACAGTCCATAGCAGGGTTAGGCAAGGGTTGCTGCAGTTGTGGTTAACATTTGTGTAACACCCAAAATAACAGCAAGCCCATTTTAATGAGCGACTGGAGTAAGATTCTCTTTCTCTACAAAACAGGACCCAGCCGCTTAAACCACAAAAGCTATTAGGACTCCACCGTGCACCGCTGGGAACTCCCCGAACCTCAGCAAGATGTTGGAGGTGAAAAAAGAAAGGACCAGAGAGGATTAGATCTGCAAAGTAAAGTGCAGAATGCTTTCCAAAAAGCTGGCCTCAACTATTATAATACGGCCCCTGAAAATTCTCATCTAAAGAAAAATGGGAGAATAACCCTGCCACCATCTCCCTTCACCCCGAAGCGTGACTCTCCATGCCAGGCTTCACATCAGTGCATCGCACCCTCGCAGCACTGCGATGGATCGATACGCTCGGAGCAAAACAGACAGGACTGACATTTAGCTTAACAGCTTCACAGTGCACGTCATGTTTATACACAGATTGGGATAATCCACCCAGAGTCCAAACTACAAGATACTTAGCGACTCAAATAAAGCCTCGTTAATGCTGACCTATAGGGCAAACAAAGAGAAATTAGCATGACAAAAGAAAGTGGACCTGATATCTGGGATCGAATTTGCCTTTCATAATGTTCGGGGACAAGGTGAGAGCCTGAGAAAACTGTAACAATCCATTAACGCTCTTCCTCTCGACGATCACAAATAAAGAATATTAATTTGTCCATAATTATTGGACATTTTCAGGGCATTTTACTACAACCCCAAAAGTTGGGATATTTCATGGTTTCATGTAAAAAAAATAATGCTATTTCAAGTAGGTGATTATACCTATCAAAAAGCAGCATCCACAAAAAGCTGAGTCACTGAGAAGTAAAGAGGGGCAGAGGATCTCCAGTTTATCAACAAATACATGAGAAAACGATTGAAATATTTAAAAACAATGTTCCTCAAAGAAAGACTGGAAGGGATTTCCATATTTCAGTCCTAACTTTTTCTGATTCGTCTTGTTGAAAAATGCATGGATATTCCTCAAAAAGATGCTGCTGTAAATCTCAGTGTACTTTTCTGAATTAATGCTGCATCACAGAAGTGTACATGACCTTTACCCAGGGTCCTGACCCGACCCCATACCATGACAGACCCTGGCTTTTGGACCGTTTTTCATCTTTGGTCCATTTCTTCCAAAAAAGATCTATTATCCTGATTGGTCTGAGCACAGTCTCCGTTTCTACCGTGTGATGGTCCATCCCAGATGTCTCCGAACCCAGAGAGGTCGACGCTGCTTCTGAACATAGTTATAACATAAGGCTTCTTTTTTTAGCACAGTAATGTTTTAAGTATCGTTTGTGAATGTAACTCTGTATTGTAGTGCTTGATAAAGGATTGACAAAGTAACGCTTTCCCATGTGGTTCTATCAGCTATTGATGAATGATGGTTCTTGATGCAGTGCTGATCACCCCTCTTCAGTTTAGGCTTTTTAGGAAATTCCTCCAGATTCCTTGAATCGTTTGATGATATTATGCACTGTAGAGGGAAAAATATATAAATCCCTGCCAATCTTTCTTTGAGGAACATTTTCTCACACATCTGTTGATAAATTGGAGATCCTCTGCCCATCTTTACTCCTCAAAGACTCAGCCTGATGAGATTACAAGATTACAAGCACCAGTTTGAAATCACATCATTAAGTTATTACTAGCCCTAAATAGCCCCTGTTTTAGAATGTGTTGGAGGCCTGAAATGCAGGAATGGATGTTTATTAACAAATTAAATTAAGTTACTGTCTAAAATGAAATAAAAGTAACTTTTTTGTTTTTTTTTTCATTTCCATACCGTCCCAGCTTTTCTGATTTGGGTCACGAATACATCCACATCAAGTCGCCTTCAAAGTCACAGCTGACCAGGATGGGGCTCCTGCTGTGAATTGGACTGGACTGTGTGAAATTCCCCGATGCTCTTGGTGGGTGAGTGTTTACATTTTCTTCCCCCTCACACTTGAAGACAATCTATTTGGTTAGGGCTGATGAGGGACAGACCTCCAGCTGCTTCAATTTAATCTTGCTGTCAGGCTCTTATCTGTTTCCTCCGACGTCGTCGCACGCCTGATACCAGAGGAGATACCACCAGGTACGAGTAAGTGGTGAAATTATACAGCAACACACTTTGAAAGGGGCATGTGGGTGGCTTCAGACTTTGGATAGCTATCTATTCAGAGTGCAAATGCTCTGGCAAATTATCAAAGAGTAATGTTATACAACCTGGCTGTGTCGAACTGAACTAAGGCTGCAACGTTTGGCGAGAGCAGTACATGGTTGTACTATTGTGGTTCGCATTTCACCATTTCTTTGACTGTAGACTGTTGCTATAGATAGAGCCAATACTTGTAGTTACCAGGGCACCATTTTGGAATGATTAGTGTTGGCTATTGTTTGTATTTTATTGATTCCGATTCTGGTTCTTATCAATTCCAAAAAGCTTCTTTATATATCCATAAGGGAAAGTAGTCTTCTTCTTTTTTTTTTTGCTCATAACAGGTTTTTGGTCCTTTTGGATCTCACAAGAAGTTTGGTTTTCCCAGGTTATTCTTGTCACGCATTAAGCCACGTTAAACTTTAAGAGTTTTATATTGACGCTTTTGAACGTCCATCTTGCGCTATTGCTCTAGCAGAGCGCATTGAAACAAAACTAATTACACAAATATTACACGACGTTCTGCTCCTGAAGTTAGGTACTGTATCTCTTTAATACAGATGGAGTTTGGCACTAATCGCAGATATGTATTTTAAGCAGAAAATGTGTTAGTAGAAGCCAATGAGTGGAACACAATTCTGTTTTTTAACATGCAAGCAGTTCTTGGAATTTTATAACCAGCTGCAAATCATAACTGAGTTTTGATACCCAACTCTAGGGTTACAATTTGAGTACAGAGTGTGTTTATTTATTGAGGAAATCCATCTACCTTGCACATCTATAGTTGTTTTACTATAGAAAGTTGTTTCTTTTGCGTTTATTTGCTGGCTTAGTTTAAACAGAAATCGTCTCCGGAGTGAAAAAAAAACCATCATTAAAAGTCCTTTTAGAAAGACATTATCAGATATTATACGGATATTATAAAATACATTATATCATTAAGGACAGAGGACTATCTCTGCACTGTATCTCTAACTGTTTGTACCAGAGACTATTAGACCAATCCATGACAGCTCCTAGTTAGGGAAAGCCAGACACATACATGTATCGGTCGCTCTACGACAGCCTGTGTTTGTCCCACGATGTTCCACTTTCACTGATGAATGGGTTAAGGGCAGGTGAAGCAGGTACCCTCCCTACTGACGATGAAAATTCATCATACACAATCTCTGGTAGTTTTACCCCAGATGAGGGCAGGACACGGAGAAACCTGACCTCCATCAGCTGTAAGCAAGCTCGTCTTCAGCCTGATTAGGAACAGAAAAGCTGGCTTCCTTGTATACCAAGTTTGCCATGCTGGAGAAAACAAAAGGTCAATGCCATGCTTGGTTCACCCCCGCAGTGCCTTTATTTTCTCAAGCATTTTCTCACCGCTGGATCCTGTGTGGATCCTCTGTGAATCTCTGACAGATATTGAGGCGCGGTATTCCGGGCACGCACGGTAGTTAGGCGATGTCCAGCATACATTAAGTCTACGTTAAACAGAAGGCCTGTCACAGGGCGTCGATGCTGTTTGAAGCTTCCACTCTCCTTCTGTTTGCCAATGTGTAATGCCCGAGCAATCCGACCCTGCACTGTCATGGCTTGTCGATCAAGCCCAGTAGGGAGGAGGAATACACAAACACACACATATACACACACACACAAACACACACAAGGAAGACCTCCTTGACATCAGGATGAGGAATCTCAGAGAACAGGTTCTTTCTCTAAAGCTTAAAGGTCTTCAAGTAAAGACTAATGAGTGAAGAATTGATTTATTTATTTGTGAGAATTCTTGGGGTGTATAAAACCTCCTGAACCTTGTGGCTCACTAGTTGTCAGGCTAATGATTCTCCACAAGAGGGAGCTCTTATTGAAGTAGCTTGTCTGAGTCAAGTCTTTGCCAGTTTCCTTTGCTCAATCGGGTCTGTGGTAAATGTAGAAGTCTTGAGAAATGAGAAAAAAAATCCAAGAAATCACATTGCAGGATTTTTAAAGAATGTAATTGTAAATCATGGTGGAAAATAAGTATTTGGTCACTCACAAACAAGCACAGACCTGTAACTTCTTCTTTAAGAAGCTCTTCTGTCCTCCACTCATTACCTGTATTAATGGCACCTGTTTGACCTCGTTATCTGTATAAAAGACACCTGTCCACAGTCTCAAACAGTCAGACTCCAAACTCAACCATGGCCAAGACCAAAGAGCTGTCGAAGGACACCAGGAAGAAAATTGTAGAGCCTCACCAGGCTGGGAAGAGTGAATCTACAATAGGCAAGCAGGTGTTGTGTGAATAAATCAACTGTGAGAGCAACTGTAAAAAAATGGAAGACATACAAGACCCTTGATAATCTCCCTTGATCTGGCGCCCCATGCAAGATCTCATTCAGTGGGGTCAAAATGAACATGAGAATGGTGAGCAGAAATCCCAGAACTACATGGAGGGACCTGATGAATGACCTGCAGAGAGCTGCGACGAAAATAATAAAGGCTACCATCAGTAACACACTACGCCCAGAGGGACTCAGATCCTGCAGTGCCAGACGTGTCTCCCTGCTTAAGCCAGTACATGTCCAGGCCTGTTTGAAGTTTGCCAGAGAGCATATGGATGATCCAGAAGAGGATTGAGAGAATATCATTTGGTATAATATCAGAACTTGTTGGTAAAAACTCAACTCGCCGTGTTTGGAGGAAGAATAATGCTGAGTTGCATCCCAAGAACACCATACCTACTGTGAAGCATGGGGGTGGAAACATCATGCTTTGGGGCTGTTTTTCTGCAGAGGGGACAGGACGACTGATCCGTGGTAAGGGAAGAATGAACGGGGCCATGTATCGTGAGATTTTAAGCCAAAACCTCCTTCCCATCAGTGAGAGCATTGAAGATGGATCGTGGCTGGGTCTTACAGCATGACAATGATCCCAAACACACCGCTCAGGCAATGAAGGAGTGGCTCCGTAAAAAGCATTTCAAGGTCCTGGAGTGGCCTAGCCAGTCTCCAGACCTCAACCCCATGGAAAATTTGTGGAAGGAGTTGAAAGTCCGTGTAGCCCAGCGACAGCCCCAAAACATCACTGCTCTAGAGGAGATCTGCATGGAGGAATGGGCCGAAATACCAGCTACAGTGTGTGCTAACCTGGTGAAGACTTACAGGAAACATTTGACCTCTGTCATTGCCAACAAAGGTTATGTTACAAAGTGTTGAGTTGAACTTGTGTTATTGACCAAATACTTATTTTCCACCATAATTTACAATTCAATTATATAAAAATCCTACAATTTGATTTCTTTTGGATGGATTTTTTTCTCATTTTGTCTCTCATAGTTGAAGTGTACCTATGGTGAAAATTACAGACCTCTCTCATCTTTCTAAGTAGGAGAACTTGCACAATCAATGGCTGACTAAATAGTTTTTTGCTCCACTGTAAGAGGTCTGTGTGGAAAGTTTTCACCTGTTTTCTCAGTCCAACAGCAAATTGTGATAAATTTCCAAGTCTTCAATAATTATCTTCACCCAGCTCTGTGTGGTAAAAACCAATTACTTTGACCTGACGGATAATGACTCGTGTGGTAAATGGTCAAGTCTTCATGGACTGCCCCAAATCTTTAGCAATGACTTTACTTAGCAATGACTTTATTGTGGTAAAGGAACATAAAATGATCTTGGTCTAAATACTTTCCAACTTCCTGCTGAATGAAATCTTGACTCGATGGTATCAGTTGAGTTTTATAAATGCTTGTCAGTTGCATTTGGTAAAAGTCATTGCTATTCCATTGCACCTGAAAAGGAACAGCTTGGTGTGCTAAACACTGAAGTCTTGACTGATTACTTTGGACAGGTAACACCGCTCTGTGGTAAATGCAACTCAGTTCTGAAAGCTAGCCTCTACCTGCTTTGTCTACCTGCACAGTTCTGCATCTATGTTTGAATTGAACCACTTTTCACGTGGACAAAACAGGAAGCCTTTCTAACATAAGCGACAGCACAATCATTAAACTAATTAAAAATTAACAATGATGCAAAAAAGTCTGAAAAATACCACGTTTTGCCAAACATAATCATCAAACGCTTCCTTCATCAGAACTGGAAACGCAGTAGGGTTTTTAATGACTACCTCAAAATGTTGACTCAAACGGACTGGTTTGGGGACAGGTAAACAACTGGCCATCTCGGATCGAAAATGACTGTAGCTCAATTTTCAACTTTAAGTTAGTCATCCCTCGGTGTTCCCCGGTGGTCGAAATTCTGGCTTTTATCCCAAGAGGGAAGAGAAGTGGCAATAACAACCTCTGGCTCAGAGCAATTTGCAGCCATCAGCTCCAGGAAACACAACATTAGCAGGAAAATGATCTGCAATGGCTGGCCAATTCGCAGGAATAAAAATGCGAGATGTTTTTAGGCGCCATGCTGATAGCGACCGCATCAACCACTATGAATACGAGAGATGCTCAGTTCAGCTGCGAAGTCATTTAAAGGCTGAAAAACGGGAACGGGTCGATGCGAGGTCAATATATTGAACTTCGTAAAATAATTACAAGGGTGTTAGGGATTAGAAGCCAGGTTCTAAATATTAAATGACACGGGTGAAGGAGCACGTTACCTGCACAGTGGTGAACTTCTAAAGGAGATTAGATGGAGTTTAGGCACTTGAAGTCATGCATTTGAGGACAAACGTGGTGGCATGAATGATTATGCACCCATGTGCTGAGAATTGGACCTCCAAACAGAATTCAGAATGACCTACAATATGGTAGCTCTTTTTAAAAAACGTACAGTGCAAGGCAAGACCAATTACCTCAACCTAAACACTAACACCCTGACTGTTTACCTTGAACTAAAAGGGGCCAGGTCCATGCGATAAAAGCTGAAGTTTTCCTAGTTGTTAGGTTGATGGGTTAACATGGGATCAACATTGGACTTCCAAAAGGACTTTGAAATGAATCGATAGAAAGCAGTTGAACGTTAAAAATCAGAACTCACGTTACCTGCACAGAGTTATGAAATATAACGCAGAGATGCCCTCAAAAATGGAGCGACCCACTGGATGTAAGCTGTTTTCAAAAACACCCAGGAGAAGGAGAAATCAAAACAGATGGCTCACGGCTCAAGTGATCGTTGTCGTCAATGGCGCTCTGAGGCAGTGGAATGACGGCGCTTTTTCACCCTGAAAACTGCTGCCGTTTTTATCGCCGCCGGTAAAAAACTAATTTATCGGCTGTGTCAGATGTTGAAAAACCACATTATTTTTTTTCCCCTCTGCTCCAAGCCTCGGAAAAAAAAACCTGTCAGCGAGACAAGTGCTATTAACTATTTCAAAATTCTCCCACAGAAATTTGTAAATGGGCCTCGTGGTTGGTTCTGACAGGGTGTTATTTCTAGCCTTTCATACAGAAAAAACCCTTTAAAAGCTAAAATTTGGTTGCGATGCAGACTCATTCGTACTCGCCTGTTTTATTTCCCTTTCTTCTAACTCCACTAGCTGCTAATAAATAAACAGATCAATCAGAATAAGGCAAAAAGATGGCCCCAAAAGACGCCTGAGGGAAGCTCAGACCCCGCCGGGAGCAATTCAGCATTCAATGCAGCAACCTCAGCCACCTTTAGCTTTCAGGCTGTTCGATCGGACATGGTATGGCATGTTAAAGATGCAGCATATATAATTAATGACTGATACCCAATGCGGGAGCACAAAGTCTCCCCGAGCGCTTTTTGTACAGTGGATATGGACGTTAGGAGCAACATGGATCTACAGCGTGGATCAGAAATCCAACTCGGATATCTTTCCATGCTGCATCAAGCCAAGATAGGAGACAATCCAGATCCATATGCAGGATCACACATAATGCAATAAATGTCATGGTTCAGGTCACAGTTTAGACATCATGATTCAGTAGAACAAGAAACCAACAACAAAAAACACCAAGCACATAAAGCTAGGTCTCAAATCTCGTCAGAGGGTCACAGCCTGGCTCAAGTGGCACCAGACCACAGGCATTCTCTGCAATCACTAGATGCCCATTAACCTCAAGGCAAAGATCTACAAACCATTGCCCCTCTGGTCATCCTCTACACAGCAGAATGCTGGCCAGAAAGTGAAGACAGGCTCGTCAATAACTGAGAAGATGCAATTGTATGGCCACATCATAGAGAGCAAGCAGTGGCCAAAAAAGCCACAACTATGCAGGAGGCCATAGAAGTTGCTCTGGATTGGAAGAACTGGAGGATGGCATTCTGGAAAGCGAACCCTGTGCCAACGCGGGATGAACGCTAGGATAGAGAACATGAATGTCTAGGTTTTAACAAAAAAAAACCTAATCATGGTTTATCACACACCATGACACAATTGAGCAAGACTGGCAAGGCAAAACTTCCTAAATGTGATGAGGAAGAAACAATGTTAGGACCAAGACTCTATAAAATAAAGAATATAAGCGAAAATAGAAAGTCTCTGGGCATTATTTAGTCCGGTAAAAATGCCATCGCTGCCATGGCATGGCATGGCATCCTTAGTGAACAGGAAGAGATTAGGGGTAGTTAGGGTCCTCCATTGTTGTCTGGGTCAAGATATGACAGTGATTGGCACCATAAGAACAGCTCGGGGAGAAAACAAAATAGGTAGTTAGGGATGTTGACTCTGTAAAAGTAGACACACAAAAGTAACACAGAAAAGAGTAGGACCATAAACACATGTACAGTGGTACTCGAAAGTTTGTGAACCCTTTAGAATTTTCTATATTCCTGCATAAATATGAGCTAAAACATCATCAGATTTTCACACAAATCCTAAAAGTAGATAAAGAGAACCCAGTTAAACAAATGACAAAAAATATTATACTTGGTCATTTATTTACAGAGGAAAATGATCCAATATTACATATTAGTGAGTGGCAAAAGTATGTGACCCTTTGCTTTCAGTATCTGGTTTGACCCTCCTGTACAGCAATAACTGCAACTAAACATTTCCTGTAACTCTTGATCAGTCCTGCAGTCCTGCTTGGAGGAATTTTATCCCATTCCTCCGTACAGAACAGCTTCAGCTCTGGGATGTTGGTGGGTTTCCTCACATCACATTAACTGCTCACTTTGGTAGAACGACGTGTGTGCTTAGGGTCGTTGTCTTGCTGCATAACCCACCTTCTCTTGAGATTCAGTTCATGGACAGATGTCCTGACATTTTCGTTTAGAATTCTCTGATATAATTCAGAATTCATTGTTCCATCAATGATGGCAAGCCGTCCTGGCCCAGATGTAACAAAACAGGCCCAAATCATGATACTACCACCACCATGTTTCACAGATGGGATAAGGTTCTTATGCTGAAATGCAGTGTTTTCCTTTCTCCAAGCTTTTCTCTTAAACCAAAAAGTTCTATTTTGGTCTCACCCATCCACAAAACACTCTTCCAATAGCCTTGTGGCTTGTCAACGTGATCTTTAGCAAACTGCAGACGAGCAGCAATGTTCTTTTTGGAGAGCAGTGGCTTTCTCCTTGCAACCCTACCATGCACACCATTGTTGTTCAGTGTTCTTCTGATGGTGGACTCACGAACATTAACATTAGCCAATGTGAGAGAGGCCTTCAGTTGCTTAGAAGTTACCCTGGGGTCTTTTGTGGCCTCGCCAACTATTGCTCTTGGAGTGGGAATTGGTTGGTCGGCCACTCCTGGGGAGGGTAACAATGGTCTTGAATTTCCTCCGTTTGTACACAATCTGTCTGACTGTGGATTGGTGGAGTACAAACTCTTTAGAGATGGTTTTGTAACCTTTTCCAGCCAATGAGCATCAACAGCTCTTTTTCTGAGGTCCATGATACACTTCCACAAACATGTGATGTGTTTCATGTTATTTGTTTAACTAGATTCTCTTTATCTACTTTTAGAACTTGTGTGAAAATCTGATGATGTTTTAGGTCATATTTTTGCAAAAATATAGAAAATTCTAAAGGGTTCACAAACTTTCAAGCACCACTGTAACAGCACATACAAAAGAGTAAACGCCGTGAAGGAGCTGGAGGTAGGAGAGCAAGGCATGACAGAGGCAGGAGGATGCAAACTAATTACTGACAAGGAAGCACAGAAACAGAAGGGTTTAAATAGTAGCGGTAGCTGTAATTAAGAGGTTGGCTATGGAAGGACAAAGGGGTCAAAAGGGAATTATGAAGGATGATTTGCAGAAAGCAGCAGAATCCAGATTGCATCAGACGGCAAAATACCGACGACTATATATTTATACATATATGTAGACTTAAAATTGGTAGGGAGTTTTAAGTCAAGGGCATGCTTTCATATACTATGTAAATGAGAGCTTAAATTAGACCGCATTTGTATTTTATGAGCACTCAGCAGCCAGAAAAAGTAGCACTTTCGTCCTTTTGCTGTTAATTAATCCATCTGAAACCCTATAACTTGGGGATCAGCTGCTCTTTAGTGTGTATCATCATTCCTCTTTAACCATCTGCCTTGAGAGCAAACACACATGCTGCTTGATTTACTCCTCTCATAGATTGGATCTGCTTGTGTTAGCCGTGATTGAAAAGCTGCCCAAAAGAAGAAGCAATATTACAACTCTGGAGTCTCAACATGAAATAAACAAAACAAAAAATACAGCAATATGTTTTGTGTCAATAGGGCAAACTGGAAAGCTTGGGGAAAGCAAATGAGCTGATATGGATTCAGTCTGATTTCACAAAAAGACGATAACGTACCATATTTCACTCATGATCTTTGCATTGATCATTTGCTTGTTTTTTGTAGAAACACATAGCAAGAAAAGTAACTTTTTTGTCTGGCATCAGGAAAAAATATGAACTTAGCTGTGTCAGGAATGAAACACGATGGATAAGTAATAAATGTAGGAGCTATGTTATGATTTTAGGTATTTGTCACGGTTTTCTCTGTCAAGAAGAAGAGATGTGAAATGAAAAAGTTCGTACTCTGCTTAAAGATTTAAAGTGTTTAAAATGTGATACTGCACTGTCTGTTCTGGAAAATAGTGATTCTTCTAGTGGACTCATTTCCTCTTGGCTGTGTGTAGTCAGTGAGTTGTGTTTATGTTTACAGTCCATCATGCATGTTTATGTTTTGGTTCTACAGTTTGGGCGATTGTTAATTTGTGTCATGTATTTGAACAGTTCGACAGTGGATTTCATGACCGTAGGAGGGAGTGATAAGTATCTCTAAAATAGGCTGGAAAACAATTTAATTCAATCCAACAGTTAAGGAACGCTGCGTAATGTTCAGGTCTTTTCCATGTAGGTGTTTGAACTTGACAAGACAATGAAAGGTGAAGGCTGCTTCGAGACGTATTTGCATTTAAATTGAAACGATGCGTTCGACCAAATCAGCAGGACTCTCAGACTTGAGATACATAAGGTTTGACATTATTATTGCATTTGGCATCAGGTGAGGGTGAGTCGGGGGCACAGAGAAAGTGCTTGGGGAGGTAAACCTCACTTAGCGCCGGACAAATGGCATTTACACGATTAATTGTTTTTGCCTGCCTCTGATCTTTGCGTTCTTCACTTTGTGACTTTGCTCATCCCGGATAATGGCAGGAATCTAATTGTACAATGGATTGCACCCAAGAAAGGCAAGATATGATGATTTTCGAGGGGTGTATTTACTTCAGGACACATTTATGAGCCAGTAATAAACTACACAAAATTTTGCTTATTTTTGTATAGCGTGTCTCTCTGCAAGAAGGATGGCGACTTCCGCTTGTGCACTGATACTACTAACGACATCTGTTTCCATCTCTCTCCATCATCAACTGGTGGTAAGTAACAACATCTAAACTGGAAGAATTATTGAAAAAAAGGCTTGTTTGGGCACAGTTTTTCACTCTTTTGTCACTTCTAGCCCATTCCCAAATGCTACTCATATAAAGGCCATTCCCCGATTGCCTAGATAGCAGGTCACACCCAAAAAGACTGTTATTTTGCTCCATTAAACCTGACCAAAAGTCTTTTCTCTCTGTTATTTTGCTGTTTCGCTGTGTAATCCTTCCTCCAGAGTGCTTTTTTGACAGATAAACCTCTGAAACTTTCTTCTTATAGATTTTCCTAGGTGAACCCCATCCCCCCTGCTGGATTTGGAAAATCTCCATGTTTCTGAGTAAACACGGTGCCAGGAGTTTAGCAGTGATAAAAAATCAAGTGTGCTAAATATAAATGAAGAGACAATCATGTACACAAGTATAAACAATGGCAATTAGAGCTTGGAGAACTGGAATTAGTTCTTACTAAAGTCACTGGTAAATCTTTCGGTCATGATCGAGATTTTTCTCACTCAATCAGCAGTTAGTCTGAATAACTGCATATTTTTCTTAAGATTTTTTTTAACCTGGAACTCTTAGGCTTTCTTCCTTGGAGTTTTTATACATTTTCCTTTCTACTGTTGCCCCCGGCTGCTCATTCACTTGCTGAAAAAGTTCTTGTGGTGCCATTGAATACTAAAAGTATATAATATATGTATAATGAAGAAAGCTAAACTAGGTCAGAATGTACAATGTACAAGAAACCCTTGTGTTGCAGATACCACAGACCGTCCATCAGAATGTTGCTGTATTTTAACTTGCATAAAAGTTTGCACACAATCTGTTCCTCCCCGATTCAGCATTATTTTCTCAGTTCTGAAGATGGACCACTTATTTATTTTTGGATTATTCAGTCCTCCGTCTTTGTCAGTCAAAACTCAACACGCAATTCCAAAAAAAAACAAAAGCTATCAAAGGAAAGGCAGCCGATGATCATCACAACTCCTCCAAAGAAACAGCGGGAAGCAATCTATTCGTGTTAATGAACGATCTTCCCCTGCACTTCTTCATTAGCAAGGTTCTGACATGCGACGGCTCCGGATGGGACGTGACTCGTCTGATCTGAATGCTGATGACTGGGGCATGTTCCTTCCTCTGTCAGTTTTATTAAACATGCCGAGTCTGATTTCAAAGGGAGGAGGATCCGACGCGATTGTCTGGCTGTCATAGCGAGGTTTCGGCAGATGAGTTAACAAGCAGATCTGTTCACTAAATAAAGGAATGGTGACTGTGAACAAGTTCAGCCATGGAAAGAAACTTTGGGTTGGAAGTTTAGAAGAATGTTCACCAAAAGTCTCAAAACCAGCCAAGGGCAAACATAAGTTTGTTTAGCATTAGAACCTTCAGGGCAATCCACCCAGAAAAGGGACAGAGCCGCACTAGGGTGTTACGCCGTCCTATTTGTATTCAGCTTGCTCCTGGTCTTCAGCAACAGAACACCGAACCTAGCTCAGCGCTGCCTGTCTGGCAAAGTGACAGCAACAGTGTAAAGTGGAGATCGGGGGAGTCCAGGTCCTGGTGTCCAGGGCCACTTCAGGAGACTGACACCATTAAAATAAAGGGAGGAGAGTTTCAGCTCCGTTCCAGATGACAGGTGTGAAACGGCGTGGAGGAAGAGAGACTGAGACTGTGTTATTACTGACTCAAACAGCGGGTGACTCACAGCTTGGCAAAGATCCCCACGGCACTCATGTCGAGGCTTCTGAGTGGGCACGCGGGCTTCAATTATGCCTTAAGCGACGGGGAGCATAAAAAGCAGACAAGGCACAATGGAGACAGACGAGAAATGAAATAATTTGATTACATTAAACGTGCAGAAGTGGGGTGGAGAACGGATACCTGTGAGTCACCCTGACAGTTTTTAGGGTGAGGAAGAAGCTTGTAATAACAAGATTTTGGGAGAGATTTTGACCCTAGCTATACGTCTGCCTTGGCCAATGGTATAGCTGCATTTGAGTACTACCTTAATTCATAATAAAAGCCTGTATAAATGTTTCAATTCTTATATTTACAGCATACAGAAAGACTTCAGAGCACCTTACAGACATGCTTTGTATTTTAATCTAAGTTTACTCTAATATAAGAATATATTTTATATTAGGAGTACGATTCGATTCACGATTATTACCTTTACATTCGATAATAGACATTCCTTTTTTTATTTCTGAAGTGTAAACAATGAAAAACATTGGACATTTTTATAAATAAAAGACTTTAGTCCTGTGAAATTAAAATAATTTTAATAACTAGAAATATAGATACGTCAAAATGAGATTCCTGTTATCATTTTTGTAGCAAAATATCTTTAAATGTCCCAAATCAGAGAATGAAAAATATGCTGTATATGACGTTCGAGTGCGCTCTCTGCTGTTCAAAAAATGCAACTGTGTGAAATGTCACGATGCATAATCACACCACCAATTGAAATAGATAAATGTGATGTATTCTTGTGGATTTTGTGTGTATACATGTACAGTTTGTTCAGTCATGTCCATAAATATTAGCACCATCCTTAAAGAAAAGGGTTATGAAAATGTTTGCAGCCAAATCTCCCAAACCTTTCCTACAATGCTCGATGAGACTGGGGCAAACGGAGAGAGAAAGCGCCATCAATACAGAACCTCCATATAAACAAGTTCCACTGGACGTTAAGAAAAATGATCCCCATTCAAACCAAAGCTCTGAACTCCAGAATAGCTGGAAGGTCTCGCAATTTTCTTGCAACAGCATCACCCAGGCGGCTACTAGGTTGTTCATTTCGGCTGCATTGATCTTCAATATATTCTCCACCCCCCTCCCCCCTGCGCCATAGTGATGTATGGTTGATTGTGAAAAATAAGCTCCAATATACAATAGACAATGTGTCCAGTGAGCGGGGTCAGGATCGAACGCACGACTCGAGCTGAAATAATCACAGGCCAGACTTTGGAATCAGGAATCAGAAATAAATAATGTACTCCTGAGAAATAATTAACCATTTATCAAAGCGACTCATTTAAATGGCTGGCCGGTCTCCTAATAGATACTGATTAGGTCCCTGGGGGCTGGGATTGACCACATGGACCTGCCCTGCTTCTAATACTGATGTGTGAAAGAAAGAGATTGAAGATTTAAAGAAGAAATAAAAACAGAATGGAAGGCAATTCGGTTCCTCTTTGCTGATGCCGTTGTCTGTTTATTTCCCTTTTGTATCTTTTTATGAGTTAATTTCATTCTTATATATTACATCTAGGCTGCCCAAGGAGGTCAAGTCCATTTTTGTGCCTCTCATGGTTCTTTTATAACATTTAGGGATTTTCCTTGCCACTGACACCCTAGGCTTGATTACTTAGTGTTTTAGATCATTGTAAAGCTCCTTTAAGATGATCCTATTCATAGAAGTAAACCTGGCTTGACCTGTTTCTCTGTATTTTAACATTTTTGCAACTGATGCACATGCAGATTCACTTTTGAACTATTTCTATTGGTGTTATTTGCCTCAGGTTGCTTTGAAATCTCACACCTCAAGGTGCAATCACACACTGTTAACTGCTAACGACTAACGACTTCTACTAAAGAAACTTAAATCCAGGTAAAATGTGGTGAGAACAATCAGACCTTGTTGCTTATCTGCATTGCTTAGGACTCCAGGTTTTTGCAGTAAAGTTTGTCTTATGAGCCTAGGGGTCCCTTTCAATTGGGTCGGGAATCACGGGCAGACAAAATTGAGAGTGACTGAAGGAAGGGAAGCCCTGCATAGGGAAGCATAGTCACCATGCCTCCCTGCAACCCTGATCAGAAAAAGCAGGGTGAAAACATAAAAAAATAAGATGTAGAGGTTTTTTGAGCATCTATCCCTGTGAAGTGACCATGACTATCAGTTTGCTTTGCTGATGAAACTTTTGAGACGGTTTCCCATAAAATTTGATAAATGGTTTGATAGATCTCATACCAACAACTTACTTTACTGACCGTAACAATGACCAAATTCCAAAGGGTTAAAAGACGATACTCTTCTAACCCCCATTCTTCACTCATTCTTGCATTTCTTCTCCTCTCCTCCCCACGTTTTGACTTTTCTCTCTACTTCGCCGCAATCCCTGGAGACCCACTTTTAGCGGGAAAGAAAAAACGAGTGCATAAAGAATCCCAAAATCTCTGCTGCTGTTACGCATCAAAGGAACAGATTTTAAACCCCGTTTGCCCTTACAACTGGGTTTTAGGAACATAATAGGGCTTTAGGTAAGTGCAGAACGAATTCTGATACTAAAAGCGGCTTTTAGATTGTGTGGTAGTAAAACGCCGGCGTGTTTTCGATCTCACGTCACGTCTGTTGTGTATCGAAGGTTTACGACCAAGGCTACAAATAATTTCATACCTCATCGAGCCCCAGCCTCCAGGTAGACCTGAGCATTTAGGTATATCACTATATACCTATATAGCTAGTGAAAGCCGTGGCTGGATAACGTTAACGTTTGTGCAAGGTGCGGTTATACTTTATGAGATCGAGCTACGTTAGTCTAGGAGTCCAAAGTTTTTGTGCCCACTCTTCACAATGATGGTTCATAAACAACTTGAAATAAATACAAATAAAATGATAAATGGAAATAAGAATTAAGGAAACAATAAAAATGTAATTAAGAGAGGTAAAAATAAAATAAAACCAAGATAATAAACCAACTGACAAGATTTCAACTTGGAACATTTTATAAAAATGGGAAAAAGTAGAAACATTTACAATTACAGCATTTAGCAGATGCATTTATCCAGAGCGACTTACAATTGATACAGTCTTACAATCCAATCAATTGTGGGTTAAGGGCCTTGCTCAAGGACCCAACAGTGGCAGCTTGGCAGAGGTGGGATTTGAACCATTAACCTTCTGGTTCATAGTCCAGTTCCTTACCCGCTAGGCTACCAGATAAAATAATCAACTTTTAGAGAGCTAATGTTAAATATAAAATCAACCAGGTCAAACAAAGAAAAACAACCAACAAAATGATCAGATAAGTAAAAAAAAGATCCCAATAAAAAGACTAAAATGAAGCTAAATTAAGTAAAATAACTGAATATCACAATAACAAATAACAAATAAACCATGAAGTCATAAAATATGTCAAAGTGAGATTTTAAAACAAAATATGATTTTGAAAAATAATAATGACTGTAACGCCGGCTCAGAGGGAAGGAGACACACGCGGGCGACTGAATCGTATACACCGGAGTTTATTGTAAAACCAGGGATAACTTGACTTAAAGGAACGGTTGCTAAAGACAGACGAACACAGAGTGAGAGGATGAGTAGGAACACAGGATAAGGATACGAGTCCTCAGAAACAAGGTAAGAAACCAAGTGACTTAGCAAAGAAAAGACGAACGAAAGAGGGTTTAAATAGGGAGAGAGAGGCGTGAATAAGAAACAGGTGGAAAAGATTAGATGGCTGGAGAAGAATAGCATTCTAGAACACGGGTGTGGACCCCTGAAGGACCTGTGCAGACAGAGGAGCGACGGGTGGACGTAGTTCCGGACCCTGAGGATGACGAGGACGACCACGAGGCCACGGACCTGGGCGGTTGGGGCGAGCAGCGTGGAACTCCTGAACGAGGAGTCCAGGGTCCAGGATGTCTTTGGCATCGACCCAGCAACGTTCCTCTGGAACATAACCCTCCCAGTCAACCAGGTACTGAAGGCGAGACCCACGCCGTTGGGAATCCAAGAGATGGTGGACGGGGAAGGTAGATGCGCCTTCCACCTCCGTCGGCGGTGGCTGGTCCGACAAAGAGCTGGTGGCCAGGACTGGGGACCCAGGGCTTCAGGAGTGAGACGTGGAAGGAAGGACAGACCCATAAGTGAGACGGCAATGCAAGTCTAAACAAGACCGGATTAATCTGTTTAGTGGTTTTGAATGGGCCTAGGTAACGAGGTAAGAGCTGGGTACTTCCCTGCGACCTGCATAGATCCCTTGTGGACAGCCAGACTCTATCCCCTGGGCGATACACGGGTGTGGGACGCCGGTGCCGGTCGGCGTGCCTCTTGTAACGACGGATGGCTTTGTCGATCTTCTGGTGTACCTGAAACCAGATCTTCTTGCTGCGTTTAAACCAGTCGTCAATGGCCGGCGCATCAGAGGGAGTCGAATCCCAGGGCACGAAGGGCGGTTGGTAGCCTAGGATGCACTGGAACTGCGTGAGGCCGGTGGCAGAGTGCCTCAGGGAGATCTGAGCGATCTCTGCCTAGGGGAGAAACTGGCTCCAGTCCAGCGGGATGTGGAGACAGTAGCAGCAGAGGAACTTCTTGCTCCTGGTTAGATCGCTCACACTGGTTATTGGACTCCGGATGATAGCCCGAAGAGAGACTCACCAAGGCTCCCAGCTTACCCACAAACGCCTGCCAGACCGAGGAGGTGAACTGAGGACCTCGATCCGATAGGATGTCCTCCAGGATACCAAAAGCACAGAATACATGCTCGAAAAGAACCTCCGCCATCTGAAGAGCTGAAGGAAGCTTGCATAGTGGTATGAAGCGCACAGCTCGGGAGAAGCGATCAATGACAGAGAAGATGGTGGTGAACCCCTGAGAACATGGGAGGTCGGAGATAAAGTCCAATGCGATGTGGGACCACGGCCGTTGAGGAATGGGCAGGGGAAGGAGCTGACCTAAAGGAAGGGTGCGTGGGATCTTGCTCTGGGCACAGACGCTACTGGACGCTACGAAGTGATGGATGTCCTTGCGCATCGTACTCCACCAGTAGCGAGCCACCAGGAGCTGGTAGGTGCAGGTCTCTCCTGGGTGACCTGGGCAAAGGAAGACATGTGCCCAGGTGATGAGTCGATCGCGGAGAATAGGAGGAACGAATTTCTTACCATCAGGGCATCCAGGAGGAATGCGCATCTGGGATAGCATGTTGTCCAGTTTCTTGTTCGAAATCCCACTGGATGGCCCCGACCACACAGGAGGCCGGAAAAATAGGTGCTGGATCTTCCGGGGCCTCTAAGGCGAGGTCCATCCTGCGAGAGAGGGCGTCGGCTTTGGAATTTTTGGACCCAGCTCGGTAGGAAATGGTGAAGTGAAAACGAGCGAATAAGAGAGACCAGCGAGCTTGGCGGGCATTGAGGTGCTTGGCAGAACGCAGATATTCGAGGTTTTTATGGTTGGTGAGCGCGCTGAACGGGTGTGGGGAACCCTCTAGCCAGTGCCTCCTCTCTTCTAGAGCTAATTTGATGGCCAGGAGTTCGCAATCCCCCACATCGTAGTTACGTTCGGCGGTTGTAAGCTTGTGGGAGAAAAAGCCGACGGGATGAAGCTTCGGTGGATTGCCCAGACGTTGAGATAGAACGGCCCCCACTCCTACCAAAGACACGTCAACCTCCACAACAAAAGGACGATCCAGGTCGGGGTGACCCAGAACCGGCGCTTGGGTAAAGGCCGACTTGAGGGCCGTAAAGGCCGTCTCCGCCTCGGGGGACCATCGAAGGGAACGAGGATTTTCCCGTAGAAGAGAGGTGAGGGGTGACACTGTCCGGCTGAAGTTCCTAATGAAGCGACGGTAAAAATTAGCGAAGCCCAGAAACCACTGTAGGTCCTTGATAGTCTTGGGAGTGGGCCAAGATAGGATGGCAGACACCTTGGAGTCATCCTCGCTACCCCAGAGGGTGAGATGATATAGCCGAGATAGTGCACAGATTGAGTATGGAACTCACACTTCTCGGCCTTCACTCGGAGATGGTGGGACAGTAACCTCTCGAGGACCTGACGTACGTTGGAGATATGAGTGTCAAGGTCCGGGGAGTAGACCAGGATGTCATCCAGGTATACGATCACGAAGTGACCCAACATATCCTGGAGGACGTCATTGATAAAGGCCTGGAAGACTGCGGGAGCGTTGGCCAGGCAGAACGGCATCACCAGGTATTCGTAGTGCCCAGAGGTGGTACTGAACATCGTCTTCCACTTGTCACCCTCCTTGACGCAGATGAGATTGTAGCCGTTGCGAAGGTCCAGCTTGGTGTACCAGTGAGCGGACCAAAGCTGTTCCAACGATGAGGGCACAAGAGGAAGAGGGTAGGCGAACTTCTTGGTGATGCGGTTAAGCTCCCGGTAATCTATGCACGGCCGAAGTGTAGAGTCCCGCTTGGGCACGAAGAAGAAGCCCGCAGAAACAGGCGAGGTGGATGGACGAATGAGGCCCAGACTGAGATACTCGGCGATGTAATCTCGCATAGCCTTCTCTTTTGCCGGCGACAGCGAGAACAGACAGGCTTTAGGTAAAGGCGCGTCTGGTACCAGGTCTATAACACAGTCATAGGAGCGATGAGGTGGCAGACTGGTCGGTACTCCTTCGCCAAAGACCGGGGCCAAGTCCTGGTAGACTTGCGGCACATTGCGAGGGAGAGTCAGTGCGGAGGTAAGTGGGAGAGAATTGACCTGGAGAGCTGGACGACGTAGACAATGATCCACACACCAAGGTGACCAGCGAAGAAGCTCCCAGTGGACAAGGAGATATGTGGATCGTGGCGGTGCAGCCAGGGGAGACCCAGGATGACTGGATAAGCCAAGGAGGCCAGGGGCAGGAAGGAGATTGTCTCCTCATGGGTGGCGCTGGTGAGCAGACACAGGGGTGCGGTGACTCGGGTGAGGAGACCAGAGCCGAGGGGTTTTCCGTCCGCAGCTGTGACACGTCGAGCAGTGGAGAGACTGGTGCAGGGGATCTTCCAGGTGGTAACCACATGGTCGGTGATGAAGTTCCCCTGGGCGCCGTAGTCAATTAGGGCTGTAAGAGGAATCTCAGCGTGAGCCACGTGCAACAGAACAGGCAGAGTAAAGGAAGGAATGAGAGGGGGTTGACTCAACCAGGGTGTGCATGCAGAAGCCGCAGCACGCGCATCTGTTGACGGAGGTGATGGTGCGAGGTCGCAGTCGGGGCGTTGGTGACGGTTGGAGCCACAATAGCAGCACAAGCCCAAAACGCGGCGTCGTCGACACTCCTCAGTGGAGAGATGGGTACCGGCCAGCGCCATGGCCTCAGGTGGTGGCGAAGAATCCCACACGACGGGAGCAGGTAGAGAACAGGAAACCAAACAAGGCCGTATCTGAGAAGCTGGTCCAGATGAATGGTGAGGGAGATGAGTTCCTCCAGGGTGAGATTGAGATCACATCCCGCTAATTCCCTCCTTCGATCGGGGCGCAGTCCCTGGTAAAAGGTCAACAGGAGAGCTGCCATGTTCCAGCCTCTCTGTGCCACCAAAGTGCGGAACTCGAGGGCATATTCAGCAGCCGAGCGGCATCCTTGTCGCAAATTCAGCAGCAACTCACCACTGGAACGACCTTGTCAAGGATGCTGGAAGATGGTTCGGAAGGTGTCGAGGAACCGTTGATAGTCCCTGGATTCCTCCCCCTGCTGGGTCCAGATGGCGGTGGCCCATTCCAAGGCACAGTGGGTTAGTAGGGAGATCACCAGGGCGATCCGAGCTGCATCAGATTCTGGAGAAGAATGTGTGAAGTATAATTCACACTGGAGCAAGAAACCCTCGCAGCGATCGGGATTCCCATCATATTTCTCCGGCAAGGCGATGTTATAAGCCGAACGCGTGGGTGGGGCCCGCGGGGGACTGGAAGGAAGCGGAACTGACGCTGCAGGAATCACTGCAGCCGGGACGGGGAAAGCAGTGACACGCGTTGTGAGAGCTCGCTCACCGTAGGGATCAGCGTGCCGAGCGAGCGCTGGTTCTCTGCAAGCTGCGTGACGACTTTCACTACCTCCTCCAGCTGAGTACGAAGGTCGGAGAGTTGTTGTCCGAACGCGGAAGCTGAAGCGGGATCCGATCCAGTAGCCGCTGCCTCCATGGCGGCTAAGTCAACTGTAACGCCGGCTCAGAGGGAAGGAGACACACGTAGGCGACTGAATCGTATACACCGTAGTTTATTGTAAAACCAGAGATAACTTGACTTAAAGGAACAGTTGCTAAAGACAGACGAACATTGAGTGAGAGGATGAGTATGAACACAGGATAAGGATACGAGTGCTCAGAAACAAGGTAAGAAACCAAGTGATTTAGCAAAGAAAAGACGAACGAAAGAGGGTTTAAATAGGGAGAGAGAGAGAGGCGTGAATAAGAAACAGGTGGAAAACATTAGAAGGTTGGAGAAGAAGAGCGTTCTAGAACGCGGGTGTGGATCGAGGAGCTGACAGCGGGCGTGACAGTGACACTAAAATGAATAAGAAATGATAAGATTTAAATCAAAAGAAGAATAAGATCTAAAAAATAAACTATAATGAAGCTAAATTAATTAAAACAACTGAAACATAATAAAATAATAAGCTTAATTCTTATACAACAATTAATCAAAACAACTGAAAAATACTAAAGAATTATAATACAATAGCAAATAATAAATTATAATACATAAACTCTGAAGTCACTATAATTAGCTGCAGGACATCATTATAGCCCTGTCCCTTAAGTCCCTTGTCAATGTAGAGCATACCTAAAGCATTGCGTTAAGACTACACCGGAAGCATTTTTTAATTTACATTAAAACAATTAACAGAAAAGCATGCAAAATCTGTAGAGACAGAAATAACAGACTCTTGCTAAAGCCCGTGTGTCTCTGGGTATCTATGGATATCTTCTGCTCTAAAAACATTCTCTTTATCCAGTATTAGCACAATAAACGTTTTTTAGTAGAATACAGCGAATGCAGGACATTCATAACAAACAAAAAAATTCTAAAAAACAAACCAGACGTCTTATTCCCCACTTATTCAAACATCAGGACTTCAGAACATTTTCTACACATCATGACAAGTCGTATGAATTGGCAGTCATGAGATGGTGACTTGTTTACTGTTTGTCAAGGCACGAAGATGCCAATTATGCCTGATATATGCATCATCTCACGGTGAATCATGCATTGTGTGTGTGTGTGTGTGTGTGTGTGTGTGTGAGCAATCTCTGCCTTCGCACATCTCTTTTCATTATAGTCAGCTCACTGTAACAGGCTGAAGTGGCAGCGCCGTGATGATTGGACCAGCGCATGATTTCTTTCTGTCACTTCTACTGGCTCGGCAATCTCCTGAAGGGTCCGCCACTATATTAACACCGCAGGGGGAAAAGGCTGGTTAGGATCCAGGTTGCATCAGGCTACGTTTGACCCTGGGGCCAATCCCTTATTATAAAAAAGCAGTTATGACCTATTTTGTGTCCCATAATCTGACCCCTAATCCTTAATAGATAATCACACTTGACCCTTTTTGTTTCCCATGTTATTTAACTAATTGTTGTGTTACGTTCTTGTTAACCTTCATGCATTTTAATACTTGGACCTGTGACAGATTTTTGTTTGACTTATATCCAACTTTGCAATCAAAAGCCATGGTTCCCTAACCTGGGGTCCCAAACATCACAGGGGGTGCACAAGGCTTTGTCTGTTTGTCAAAATACAATTTGCACATGTAAAATAAAATGAAAATAACACACTAGAAAAGCAAAATTTCAAAAGGAGGGGAAATGCTATAAAATGCTGTGTGCTGGTTGGGGGGTGCAGCTTCTCTTACATACTTAGAGGGGGGCTCCAAGGAAATAAGTTAGGGAACCACTGCCCTAAAGGGTCCAATGCTTTCTTAATACAGCTTAAAACCTGTGGATGATTTATTTGGGATTGGACGTAGATATTAGGAGATAATCTAAAATTGTAAAGTTGCTTTGAGGCAATGCTCCATTGTAAAAAGCACTATATAAATAAATCTGACTTGACTTGACTTGACTTTCCAATCTCATGACCGGTTCAATTTATCCCTTGTTACGACCAATTTTAGGTCCCATGTTCTAGACCATTACACACGTGCATTCTGTTGATTATATGATAAGTGATGATATTTTTGTACGACTGTCTGAAAAACAGGTAATAACCTCTTTCATGTCTCCTCAGGCAGTTTTATTTTGTGGCTTTTATCAAACCCTTGAAATCTCCTGTATGGTTCACTAGTAAGTACATCTAGAAGAAAACGCTGGCTATGACCCAGTTCGCGTTCCGCAACCTGAAGTGAAACCATGTGTTTGTTCAGCTATTTGTACGATTGTTCCTTGCTGTGCTGATACAATTTTTCTCCTAATCAGTCATGACTATGCTCTTCGCTCTTCAGACTCGTCCAGGTGATTTGATTCTGAAGTTCAACTTTCATGAACCGTTATACTCCAAATGTATACTTCAAACCAGTGTAGACCAAGGGAGAACATGTCAAACTGAGGAAAGTTCCAGAATCCTTAAGCTGTGCAGCACTCAGATTACCTACATGTTGACATTTAATATGTTCTTTAAAATTATGGATTCATGTAGATGATGATCCAAAGGACATCAATAGAAGCATTGAGAAGATCCTGTTTCCTGATTTTTTGGGTTGCTTTGGTTAAGTCTCGTGTTTTGACCTCAGCCTTCAAGAATTATGTCCTACAACATTCCTGAGTCATGACGTTGCTTAGAGTAGGCAATCTGCTTGTTTCTATCACCTCAGTTTCCTTGTTTGCTGAGTAATGTGTTCACTCCAAATCAAACATGTTTTCACCCACCGATTATCGATGGGCCTTGGGCTTTATCCCGATCTGCTATGGATTTTGCCCATCATTCTGGAAAGACCTCATTACAAATGGCAGGCATGTGCACTTTCATCCTGACCATCACTCCCACATGTTGCAGGGTTTAGCAGGTATCAATAAAATGTACCTGCTTCCTGCTGTTCGTAGCAGATAAAGTTTATTAGCCTTAATTTACAGGTGATTGCATCACCTGGCCTGATGACATCCCCAACATAGCGTCATCCTGAGTGGGCCAGATGATATTTTCAGAGGTCGTATATACAGTGTATCACAAAAGTGAGTACACCCCTCACATTTCTGCAGATATTTAAGTATATCTTTTCATGGGACAACACTGACAAAATGACGCTTTGACACAATGAAAAGTAGTCTGTGTGCAGCTTATATAACAGTGTAAATTTATTCTTCCCTCAAAATAACTCAATATACAGCCATTAATGTCTAAACCAATGCCAAATGTGAGTACACCCCTTAGTGAAAGTTCCTGAAGTGTCAATATTTTGTGTGCTCACCATTATTTTTCAGAACTGCCTTAACTCTCCTGGGCATGGAGTTTAGCAGAGCTTCACAGGTTGCCACTGGAATGCTTTTCCACTTCTCCATGACGACATCACGGAGCTGGCGGATATTCGAGACTTTGCGCTCCTCCACCTTCCACTTGAGGATGCCCCAACGATTTTATATTGGGTTTATGTCTAGAGACATGCTTGGCCTTTACCCTCAGCCTCTTCAATAAAGCAGTGATCGTCTTAGAGGTGTGTTTGGGGTCATTATCATGCTGGAACATTGCCCTGCGACCCAGTTTCCGGAGGGAGGGGACCATGCTCTGCTTCAGTATTTCACAGTACATCCTGGAGTTCATGTGTCCCTCAATGAAATGTAACTCCCTAACACCTGCTGCACTCGTGCAGCCCCAGACCATGGCATTCCCACCACCATGCTTGACTGTAGGCATGCCAGACTTATCTTTGTACTCCTTACCTGATTGCCGCCACACATGCTTGAGACCATCTGAACCAAACAAATGAATCTTGGTCTTATCAGACCATAGGACATGGTTCCAGTAATTCATGTCCTTTGTTGACATGTCTTCAGCAAACTGTTTGTCGGCTTTCTTGTGTACAGACTTCAGAAGAGGCTTCCTTCTGGGGTGACAGCCATGCAGACCAATTTGATGTAGTGTGCGGCGTGTGGTCTGAGTACTGACAGGCTGACCCCCTACCTCCTCAATCTCTGCAGCAATGCTGACAGCACTTCTGCGCCTGTCTTTCAAAGACAGCATTTGGATGTGACGCTGAGCACGTGCACTCAGCTTTTTTGGACGACCAACGCGAGGTCTGTTTTGAGTGGACCCTGCTCTTTTAAATTGCTGGATGATCTTGGCCACTGTGCTGCAGCTCAGTTTGAGGGTGTTGGCAATCTTCTTGTAGCCTTGGCCATCTTCATGTAGCGCAACAATTTGTCTTTTAAGATCCTCAGAGACTTCTTTGCCATGAGGTGCCATGTTGGAACTTTCAGTGACCAGTATGAGAGAGTGAGAGAGCTGTACTACAAAATTGAACACACCTGCTCCCTATGCACACCTGAGAACTAGTAACCCTAACGAGTCACTGCCTAACGAGCAGTGCTCAATTTGGACATTTAGAGGTGTAGTCTCTTACAGGTGTACTCACTTTTTTTGCCGGTGATTTAGACATTAATGGCTGTATATTGAGTTATTTTGAGGGAAGAATAAATGTACACTGTTACATGAGCTGCACACAGACTACTTTTCATTGTGTCAAAGTGTCATTTTGTCAGTGTTGTCCCATGAAAAAATTTCATAAATATCTGCAGAAATGTGAGGAGTGTACTCACTTTTGTGATACACTGTATGACAGAGTTCTACACAGCATTGTCTGTACTATTATTGTATAATATTGTATGAGGCCTGTATGATATAGCAGATCTCGGACCCTGAGATCCTGTACAGAATACCCAGGGTGAAAATATGCGACGGGAGGAATAGTGTTTGCATTTTTAATAAAAAATAAATTACCCCATTTAGTACATTCATCATACAGACCACTAATGTGAAAGCCAAACAACAGCATGATTAACAGCTTCTTCAACCTGGACAGTCTTGTTCACCTCAAAATAGCTGGAAAGCTGTAATTATTATTATTATTATTATTATTATTATTATTATTATTATTAACCATATTTTATAAATCTTCAGATTACAAACAACAATTACTCATATTTCTTGGAGAGTCCTGTGCAAATTGAATGCCACTTTAATGTCATGAAACCAAGTCCGAAATTTTTCAAACAACGGCAAAGAGGTTTTAAACCAGTGTTTGTCCTAAAGATGCCGCGGCTTTTACCCACAGAAGGTTATGTAGTGCTCAAGTTCTAATTTTAGAGTGCAAAAAATTACAGAAAAGCCTTAGAAATGGTTACTGCACCTGCAAACTCAACACCTGCAAATGAAACCCAGCGAGCAGGTAGAGCAGACTTTCTGTGGAATTCCAACAGGAATTCAACTTAATCGCTGATTTTCTGACATAACATGCCACAAATCCGCTGCAAAAAAATCAACAACAAATGAAAACTCTCACATCTTGTCCTCTCTGCAATATTAGGCCATGATGAAATTATTGCTTAATGTAGATTCAACCCAATTTAGCACTCGCTCCTCTCCCAGGGTGTCACATATACGTTATGTTTATAACCTATCGCGTATCAATTAGTCCCAGTGGCTTCCAGGTGAACTCTGCAGATACTCCAGTGTCTAATATAAGTAGGTGTGAAATAATTTCCAAGTATAACCCATTAATGGAGTTGTATTAAGTTGCTGAAAGCCCTCTGGAGGTGAGTCCATAAAACCCCCCCACGAGTGTCTAAGAAAAGCCTGCACACACCAAAAGCATAAAGAGTTATTTCAAATCTTTACTGGACTTTTTCCATTTTTCTTGGGTTCATTTTAGAGCTTTTCTCCTTTTTATCATTTTGGCTCCTTTTCTCATGTTGTTTATTTCATAGCAATGCTGTGTAGATGATGAAGGAAAAACTCCGCTGACACCGTCTTACTTGTATATAAAAAGATGTTTATTACAAATGAAAAACAACATCAAATCAAGCACCTAGGATTGCCTGAGAGAGGACCGGAGGCCAATGTGGAACCTCTGTCTATCAGCTATAGTCAACAGTTTTTAGTGGGGCAAAAAAGTATTTAGTCAGTCACTGATTGTGCAAGTTCTCCGACTTAGAAAGATGAGAGAGGTCTGTAATTTTTATCATAGGTACACTTCAGCTATGAGAGACAAAATGAGAAAAATAAATCCAGGAAATCACACTGTAGGATTTTTAAAGAATTTAATTGTAAATTATGGTGGAAAATAAGTATTTGGTCAACAACAAAAGTTAATATCAATACTTTGCAACATAACCTTTGTTGGCAATGACAGAGGTCAAACGTTTCCTGTAAGTCTTCACCAGGTTTGCACACACTGTACAGCTGGTATTTTGGCCCATTCCTCCATGCAGATCTCTCTAGAACAGTGATGTTTTTGGGGCAACAACGGACTTTCAACTCAACGCTCCACACAGTTCTATGGGGTTTCAGGTCTGGGTAGACCAGGACCAGACTCCAGGACCCTTGAAATGCTTGTTTACAGAGAGCCACTCCTTTGTTTCCTGAGCGGTGTGTTTTTTTTGGATCATTGTCATGCTGGAGAAAGACAACATATGCCAACATCATGGGCCCCCGTTCATTCTTCCCTTAACAGGGATCAAGTCGTTCCTGTCCCCTATTCAGAAAAAACAGCCCCAAAGCATGATGTTTTTCCACCCAATGCTTTCACAGTTAGGTTTGTGGTGCAACTCAGTGACATTCTTCTTCCTCCAAACATGGGCGAGTTGAGTTTTTTTACCAAAAAGGTTAGATTTTAGTTTCATCTGACCACATTATATTCTCCCAATCCACTTCTGGATCATTCATATGCTCTCTGGCCAAACTTCAGAGCACGGTCCGCCTGAACATGTACTGGCTTAAGCAGGGGTACACTGCACCTGATATGTCCTGCAGGATCTGAGTTCTCTCTTGCCGTAGTGTGTTACGGATTGCCTTGTTACTTTGGTCTGGGATTTTTGCTTCACCTTTCTCATGATCATTTTGACCACCCCACGAGATGAGATTCTCGAAATGGCAGCCCCAGATCGAGCATACTCGGCGATCACCTCGGCCAGATCAGAAGGACGATTGGGTATAATATCTATGCGTGTCAGAGTGCACAACGTACAATAGTAAACTCCCTTATACACTTGCTCCCACAGTTTGATTTTATTCCACGCCAACCTGCTTGCCTATTGTTAGATATTCACTCTTCTCCCAGCCTGGTGCAAAGGTCTACATTTTCCCTTTCCTGGTGTCCTTTGACAACTCTTTGGTCTTGGCCATGGTTTGTAGTTTTGGAGTCTGACTCTTTCCCAGCCCTGTGCAGTCTACAATTTTCTACGCTCGCATGTTTTCGAGAATAACGACAGACATACTTGAGTCAAACAGGTCTTGGCTAACATGGTTGAGTTTGGGTCAAGGACTGTTGAACTGAAGGACAGTGTGATGGACTAAGGTTATCAAGTACTTGGCAATAACGATAGTATTTCAGAGCAGGACGAGGTGCCATTAATACAGATAGCGAGTGGAGGACAGAAGAGCTTCTTAAAGAAGAAGTTACAGCTCTGTGAGAGCCAGAAATCTTGCTTGTTTGTGGGTGACCAAATACTTTTTTTACACCATGATTAAATTCTTTAAAAATCCTACAATGGATTTGTTTTGTCATTTTGTCTCTCATAGTTGAAGTGTACCTATGATGAAAATTAAAGACTTCTCTCATCTTTCTAAGTCGGAGAACTTGCACAATCAGTGGCTGACTAAATACTTTTTTACCCCACTGTATATAGACTCGCTGTCTCTGCCCACTTAAATAGAAAACAAATGGTCCTAATGTAAAACAATCTTCTTATTTGATATGGACAAGTAGATTCTTTTGTCCTGTTTATATTAATCTTAGGACTAGGAGTTCCAACTTAAACATTTATCTCAGACACTCCAAAGCCAGGGAAAAACAAGAAACATCTGGAGCTTCAGACTACATTACTACATTATTACATTAATCATATATAAAACCTTAAAAGACATTATTCATAATAACATATATACTACAGATAATATACCTCGCTCATTTCAAGAAAATGAAACAATAAGCTCATCAAACATTTTTAAGTAATTTAATATGCAATTTTTTTTTCCCAATGAGTGTGTTATTTTAATTTAATTTAACATGTGCAAATTGTATTTAGACAAACTCAGAGCACCTCAGAGCAGACTCTCGCACCGCTGTGATGGACCCCCAGTTGGGAACCATGGATCGAAGGAATCCCAAAGCAACCATTTTACTGGGATTCACTTTCATTCATTCGCAAGAACATCAGCGATGTTCCAATTTGTTCCAAAAGTGATTGGTGGGCTGAGACCAGGGCCCAGTCAAGTACATTCTCAACAATTTTTGAACCTCTTTGTGCACAGCATAACAATCAAGACCAGTCAGAGATCATGGTTAAAGCATTTGCAGGATCGTATGACGGCCATCTAATAGTAATTGTCCTTGCTGAATCATAATTGGTCTAGCTATTGTATTATTAAGAACTTTGAACTCAATTAAGCTTTTTTTAACTTTACCATCTGCTCTAGGGATAAAATCAATTAGTATTTATTCAATTGCCAGACGCTCAATGGAACGTTGATCATTTGAGGGTTACGAGCCTGACTGTGGCTCTCCAGAGGATCTCGCATCTTTCCAGGAATGAGCAGAGACGAAAACACAAATAACCACACAAACAAATACACAAATGTGCGTCAACAAATGATCAAATGAACCTGATTAGTGCGAACGACCGCGATGTACAATGCACACCAATTAGTTTTCCCATTTCTACTTAAATCATCTCGGGGCAGCTAAACAGAGCATCACGTAGAGTAGTAAATCAGATTTACACGCCCGTTCACATTAGCTGTTCTGCTGTTTGACTTTAGAGTTTGGTGATTGATGCTGAAGCAAACAGCAACACTTTTACCGCTCCGTGCCATAAATTATAAGTGCCATGTTTTATTCACACAAAAGGCGATAAAATATGAAATGCAGGCAGCTATTAATGGGAAAGAGAAACTATGCGGTGCAGGACTGAGGTTATTTCTCACTGCACTGTTGTCGGGTGATCAGCAATTCAGAGATATTTAATCACTGAACAGTTTGCTGTGCTCGGTTTATAACAGTAACAAACTACTCCAGTGCCATTTTAAACTACTTGTACTTTACATGACTGTTTCTGCTTTTTAATACTTTTCACTTTCTCTCTCATTTCAAAGTCTAAATCTGTACTTTTACAGCTCAGATTTTTTTTATGGTTTTAGAACTTACCTGACTTGATTCGTTAGAGCTCAGCATGCATATCATTTAGGAAATGAACACAGTGGGAACACAGTTTTTCCACCTTAGGTATAATATAAAAGATTATAACTATATATTGACCAGCCTAAGTGAAACACGTGTTTAATCGATATTAAAAGAATATATCTAGATATTAAAATAGATATTAAGCAGTTCGCATTAGATAGAACAATCCACTCTCTTACCCTGTGGTCATTTTATTGCTGTCTTGATAAAATGCTTTCATCTCGAAACAGATATACATTTTATTACAGATACCTTGAAACTGATCCAGCCTGAACAGAGCTATTACTGCAGAGTTATAGATGAGACACACAGCTGGCCGATTAGCTTTGATGCACTTATGCACTTATGTTTTTGTGTATTTTTGTGCATGTAGGTGATCCTATATGTACAGTGAGCGCAACCGCCTCTCAGCGTTAATCATAAAGCACTAACACAGCACTGCTTAGACCTCAATGACAGAAAGCCCTTAATGCATTTTTAATGCCTAAAAGCGAACGCTGGCTGCTCCAAATGATCACGCTGACGAATTGAATTAACTGTAATGGCCCCGTTCGAAAATGATCACATGTTCGCTTCCATAAACCGTGTGGCTTTAACAATTGCGGTGAAGTGAAATTTAAAATGAAGAAACGCTCGCCCGGTGCATCACCCTGCTCTTATCTAATGCATACTCCCGAGTCCAAGTGTGTAGGGCCAATAACATCAGCGGGAAGTGCATTTTTCTTCCCACTTTTAAATAGCTCTTTTGTGTTTGTTTGTATTCACCAGACAAGTAGATAAACACCCTACAGAGAGAGAGCCGCGACCTTGTTACTAGGATACCGAACCACAGTATTGCATGCTTTTAGAAATATTAGAGAAATATAACACACTGTATATCGTGTCAAAACACTCTGTAGTGATACCGGCAATAATTTACAGCCTTGTGAGAAGCTTGTTTTTGCGTAACATTTCTGCAGATTATTCAATCTAAGTATTTACAGCTGTTTTGTTCCAGTTCCAGTATTTTTGCACCAAATTGTTCCGCTGATTCTTCTTTACACTTCATCAGCTTTGGGTAATTTCTTACCTAAATGAGGCACATACGTTTTAAAGAGATTAAATGTGTCTATAGTTGACATCAAACCCTGGAAGACTCTACCCTTGCCAGTAAGAACTTCTTTCAAAGGTAAGAGTCAGTTCTAATTGTACAAATGTTTTTTTTTTTTTTTGTATTGCAAGGTTCCTGGTCAAACCTTAAAAGGTTCTGCCTAGGAAGCTTCTTTATGTTGTGGAAATCTGAATTAAACGTTGTAAGTTTCTCAAAAGGTTGGACTCACCCCTGTAGAACGGTTAGAATATCTTGGAAATCTAAACATTTTTACTTTTTTCTGAAAGCTCAACCTTGATGGTCCTCCTTACACTTAAATTTGTTGTTTCTTGAACTCCCTCACAAAAAATATTTCTACTTGCAACTATTTCTGAAAGTGTTTACCCAACTTGAAGGGTTCTCTTAGTCTAAAAACTAATGTTTAAGAATACCAGTGGCACTATTTGGGTGTTTTTTATATATGTTCTTCAATACTGTGATGTATTGCCATGCTAAAAACATATTTGCACTATCCGTCAGAGCCGCCGCTGGATTATTTTATGCTCTGCCCACTCTACAATACCTTCCATCAGTCTGTAGATGAAGCCACGCTGGCCTTTAACCACGCTCACAAATCACCCAGACAACACATAAACGGATATTTGTTGAGACGTGAAGACAGAACTTTTCCTCTGACCCACGCTGAGCCTCGCCTGAACGCGGCTTTATGAACGGAATGACTCTTCACCCGTGAAGCATCATGGGCCGGCGCTCTCTGATCTCGTCGTGACTGTTCATGAACGGCGCGAATCCTCACCCATTCCTCACGCCCGTCACCGGGGCCGGGTGAGAAATGGATGCAGTTCATTTCAGAGCTTGTAATATCTTCAGGGCTAAGTGCTCCCTAGAGGGGTAAGAGCGCTATATTAAAACTGTCCATCGTCAGCGCGGTCACGTCTGCGGCTTCTTCGTACTGCCTCCAGGGACAGAACTGGAGGAATAAGATACGGCAAGAGATAAAGCATGAGAGAGACCATAAGAGAGCCAAAGAGCCAAAGCTGGTTCCAGCATGGCCAGTGAATCCATCACCATCAGTCAAGACCCGGAGTCAGACAAGATAAACACTATAAAGGAATAAAAGTGTAATAAGCAACGCAAACATCAAATCTACAGAGGAGGTATAAATGGTGTACTGCTGCCAGGATTTTATATGGATGATGCCACATAGAGTTTGAGATTGAACCGTAAAGTGTTTGTTCCACTCTATAAACAAAATGTTCCAATTAAAACCAAAATATAGAGCCATTTTGACACCCTTTGGAACAAAAGACTTTCCAATGATACAGTGCCCGTTGTATCCTTAAGCTCTGGAATCCAGTAAACTGAAATGTAATGGGTTCCCCAACCCTAAAAACGAAAGGTGGAGGTAGAAAGTTGCGTAAATTGTACATGACCAGAGGTTCCTAATCTTTTGTGTTTAATGTGTGATCTAACGTGTGATCATCGTAGCTGTAATTGTATAAAACTAGTTAAAAAACCAACATCAGCTCACTTGCTCAGCCTATATGTAATGTGAGGTAATAATCCTGGGATCTTTAGAATTCAGCACAGCACAGTAGCTTTCACTAAAGTACATGTGAAAACAATCCAAGCTTTTGCTGCATTTTATCTCTCAGCAATTTTCCAATCAAGCACTAGACATGTTTCTCATTTATAACTCCAGAAGCTGCCCCAAAACTGTCATACCAGTGCTGTCGTCCCCAGAGATGGTCGTCCTCCCTCCTCTCTCTCCCTCCTCTACCTCTTCTCTCTCTCTCTATACTATTCTTAACTTCGCCCACACATCACACTTTACTGAGAATCCCTGGAATCAGAACGGAGGATATGCCGTAAAATATCAGTGCATGTTAACCTGAACTCAGGACTGCTGAACTATGAATCTTTTCTGCATCTTAACACACAGCAAGACTGCAAATTTGTCTCAAAAGGATCAGCTGCATTCAGGATTCCTAGTGGTTCAAGAGTTGCTTTTGGCTAGTATATTAAGGAAACATCCACAAAATATATAGTCATGTTACTGGTCATTAATTTTTACATGAATGATTGAATGCTTCTACAATAAACATCACTGACTGCTGCAAACAAAACTGGCATCCCATCCTGTGATCGCTGAATTATAAATAATAATAAATGACTCACAGAGGACTATTAGGAGTCACGCTTGGGCCGCTAGAGGCCAGCGTCGACCCACTATGGCGGCATGAGCATGCACAGCACGATCGCACATGCGCCAGTCTCAATTAGCCGTTGTGCGTGAAAGTGGCGACACCTGTTGGTGGGTCTATTTAAGCACACCTTTGGACTCACACAGGCGTCGCACCATCACTTCGCAGACGCTATCGTTTTGGTGTGCAGCACCAGCCCTCAAACGGCTTTTTCGCTTCGTTTTTAGAGCGCGATTTTGTTTAGGGAAAATAGTAGACCAGCAATTTGAAGATCGCTAGTCATGGGCAGTCAGGAGGCTGTTCCGGTAAGTTAGGGGTGTAGATATTAGTGTAGGGAAAGCACTTTTTTGTGTACTAACGCTTCGGCTGCTTCGCCTCCTCCCTGTCACCTCCTAAGCGATCGGGGGTAAAGAGAAACATTCCCCTCCCGATCGCTTTCAGAAAAGGGTGCTGCGCCAATTATTAGTCTTGTCCTTTTCTTCCCTACATCTGTACCACTCTCCTGTAAGCGGCAAAGAAATGCTGAGGAGTTCCCATGGTATGCCTGAATCTCTGCTACTTCCGCATTCGGCGAGCAGTACGCCTTAGCACCCATAAGCTCAGTACCTGAACACTTAATCTCCGTACCTGAGCATTTAGCGTCGCCTAGCTCCATACCTGAGCACATAAGCCCTGTACTTGAGCATTTGGTGCCACTTAGCTCCTGTGCACACCACGCCTGTACGCTCCGTACCTGAGCAAGTAAGCTCCGTAACTGAGCATTTAGTGCCCCCTAGCTCCGTACTTGCGCCCGCAAGCTCCTTTAGTGCCGCCTGATGCTGTACCTGAGCATGCTGCGCCCAAAGCTCCATAACGTAGCTTAGTACCAATCTCTGCGCACCAGTCGTTAGCACAGACCCCTACGCCACGGTCTTTGGTACCGATCCCTGCGCCACAGCCGCCACAGCCTCCGACCCTTGCGCCCGCGAGGCACAATATGGCGGTGTGAGCACGCACAGTGTGATTGAGCATGCGCCAGTATCAATTTTCCGTTGTGCGTGAAAGTGGCGACACCTGTTGACGCTATCACTTTGGTGTGCAGCACCAGCCCTCACACGGCTTTCTCGCTTTGTTTTTAGAGCGATAATGTGGTTAGGGAAAACGGTAGACTAGCAATTCGAAGATTGCTAGTCATGGGCAGTCAGGAGGCTGGTCCAGTAAGTTAGGGCATATATATTAGTGTTGGGAAAACACTTTTTGCCTCCTAATGCCGCTTTTTTCTTCAGCTGCTTTTGGTGCTCGGTGGCTGCTGCGAGCCTCGCCCTGCCTCCTCCCTCTCACACCGTCACCCTTCCTCCTAAGCGATCGGGGGGAAAGAGAAACATTCCCCTCACGATCGCTTTCAGAAAAGGGCGCTGCACTAATTATTAGTCTCGTTCTTTCTTCCCCACGTCCATACCACTGTTCCCGTGGTACACCTTCGTGGAGGTTTCATATTAACTACTCCCTTCCCTCCGCTGCAACATTCATTGCTGCTTTTGGTTTCTCAGGGCAATGCTCACAGGAGCTCTTTAAACTCCCTTGTGTGGTGTTGTCATCCACCATGGGGTGGCGTCGTGGGGTTGAGTGTATGAGCTCATTCACTACTCCACTCACATACCGCCATGTTCCCTTTCCCTTTCATTTCTTTTTTGGTTCACCCTTTCCATCTGGAGCTATCTGCATTTGGGTCCTAAAACCCCCCATTTTCACGGTTCGCCGTCGATTTAATATGGCGAACTGTAACAAGGACAGAGCCATTCATAGTTGTTAGAGGAAATTAGAAAATGTGACAGACTTATATAGACCCCATATTTGTGTTGTTCTTTGTTTTCTGTGATTTCTTCTTTGCATCCTTGTTGTAACCTAATACGATAATTTTTTTGATTGATATGCGTTGATACCGCCAGTTTGTGTCAGCATTAGTGGATCATCTCTGTAGCTTCTGAAACACTGATTACACGCTCGTGCTCTGCCATGCGTTTGCGCCGAGAGAAAAATCCTGCAGCTCAGGATGGGCAAGATGCGCTCCCTTTTGTTATTCTGCTTAAAGTGTTCTCTTTGTTCTTTCTCCTTTCGTTAACTGGACGTCTCAGGGCTGACAGCGGGGCCACATTTGTACGGCGTGTAATTCCTGTGGGTTGCAAGGCCCAGGGAGCTCGAGCAAGCGGGAGCTGGGGCCGCTAATCAGGTTCTCTGCCTTAAACTCGGCAGGATTCAGACCAATTTGTCTTGCACAGCTTGAGATCATTGTTTTGATCCGCTCGCTGGGGAAAGAATCAACCCAGCCTCTGGACTCCTTCTCTTTCGGTCCTCGCCATTTCATTTTAAAGGTCCAAACATCAACTAGCCGAGGTGTGTTTGTGCGTTACGGCGGTGCCGTGTATGGTTCAGCGCAATTGGTATAATGAGCAGGGACCACTGGATTCTGTTCAGGAATTGCTGAGGCACCAATTTATAGGCTTCTCACACAGAGGAGCTCCCAAAGGAATAGCTTTTTGCTGCAGTGCTCTGTGTGTGTGTGTGTGTGTGTGTGTGTGTGTGTGTGTGTGTGTGTGTGTGTGTGTATGTACAACACTGCTGCATAGTGCTGCTGTGAATACAGCCTGAACCTCTCTTCCATACAGGGGAACATTATGGCATCCATAAGTCAGGGAAAGTGTGTGACAGTCCTGTCACTCTAGCACCGGCTTTCCCTCGTTCAAACGTAATTAGCATCCATTAGCCATGCTACATGTTTCATAATCGCCAAACTGTCAGCATCAGGGTGCGTCAGTGTTCGTGTTTGATAGCCCTGATGTGCCATCTGTTGCATACAAACTTCACGTTAAGAGGAAAACAACTCCATAGCCTCTGCTATTAATCACAATAATGCAATGTTATGATCAGTAATAAAGGAACCAGAGAAGGGTGCGATAAGTTTTTGGTGGAGACTTTAAAGAAAAAAGGTAATTATAGTGACTGATGAAGCCCCCGTCCCAACAAAGTGCTGTGTATTTTTAAGTAGTTCAAGCTTTTTTTAAGGTTTTGGATCATCGTGTTGTGTAATACGCAATCTAATTTCAGCTTCAGGTTCCTTACTGACTGTGAAACTTAGTAAAACCCATTACTCGCCTCTGTCTACGCAATATTTCCAGCAACTGGCAGTTGCACAACCCAAATGCTAAGTATAGCTTCCTCTGTGTGTAACAGCCTGCAGGGTGTTCACTTCTTTGATTATTATAGCCACAGAGTCAACTCTGTGTTTTATCAAACTACAGTACAAAACTTAATTATTAGAATGACTCTGACGGTATATGAGCAGATTACATTTAAGAACACTTAGAGTTCCTCTATGAGTAGCTTACCAGCTTTGTTTGGGAATAATATACACATTTTCACCAAGAGTTTCAATAATTCTGTGACTGTGGTAACCTAGCAGGTAAGGTACTGGACTATGAACCAAAAGGTCCAGGGTTCAAATCCTCTGCCAAGCTGCCACTGTTGGGACCTTGAGCAAGGTCCTTAACCCACAATTGCTTGGATTGTAAGACTGTATCAATTGTAATTTGCTCTGGATAAGGGCATTTGCTAAATGCTGTAAATGTAAATGTAATTCTGACTGTATACATAGTTTATATCAAAAACATTCCTAAAAGCTGCTCGAATATTAGCTACCTAGCTTTGTTTGTTCCTATCTGATTGTATATGAACAGATTATCATCCAAAAATGCTCAGATATGCTAATAGCAGCTAACTAGCTTTGTTTTGGAATAAATATGCTGGCAAGTAAAATACCCACAGTCTCTTATAGACATTTTATAAACATATGACATATATTACTTCCAAAACATCCCAAAAAGCTTCTCTAATATTAACTATCTAGCTAATATTGCTACTTGACTGTACATGAACAGATTAACATTAAAAACGATATGCTAATAGTAGCTAAGTAGTATATAAACAGATGTAGTACCCCAAGAAATGCTAAAGCATTAATCGCAGCTAGCTAACCTAGTTTGGGAATAAACAAACACAGCTATAGCTGGCAATATAGAAACTTTTGTGGCCATTTATATACACATTTTACAACGAGTGCCAATAATTTTGACTGTATATGACCAGATTACATTAAAAACATCCTACAACCTTCTTCTCATATTAGCTAACTAGTTTTGTTTGGGAATAAACATACAGCTATTTAACTACTATTGCTATTTGACTGTATATGAACAGATTAGCATCTAAATGATGAAATATGCTAAAACTAGCTAATGACCTATGTTTGGGGATGTAACAATACAGCTAGGTGGCTGTAAAGACTCTTTCACATTCTTTTTTATACAATCAGACCAAGCAAACCTCACAACCTGTTATAGACATTGTATATAAATAGTCTACATAAAAATCCCAAAACGTTTCTATAATATTAGCTATATAGCTAATATTGTTTGGCTAAAAGTGCTACTTGACTGTACAGTGGTGCTTGAAAGTTTGTGAACCCTTTAGAATTTTCTATATTTCTGCCTAAATATGACCTAAAAGTAGAAAACCAGTTAAACAAATGAGATAAAAATATTATACTCTGTCATTTATTTATTGAGGAAAATGATCCAATATTACATATTAGTGAGTGGCAAAAGTATGTGAACCTTTGCTGTCAGTATCTGGTGAGACAACCCCCCTCTGAAAAATGTTGACATATGCTAATAGTAGCTGTAACTAGCTTTGCTTTGGGATGTGAAAATACAGCTAGGTGGCTATAAAAACACTTTCACGGCTCTTTTTGCACACTTCTTTTAAGAGTGTTAACAAACGGGACTGTATATGAACTGATTAGTATCCAAAAATGCTAACAGTTTGAGTTTGGCTAACAGTTTGGCTAACAGTAGATTGTTAGCTTAGTTTGGGAATAAACAGATAGCTGTATGGCTAGAAAAAACACTCTCACAACCTATTATTGACATTGTTTCCAAATAGTTTACATCAAAAACATTCTCAAAAGCTTCTCTTTGTCAGATATCTTACTTTGCTTGGCTTATGTGACTGTAGCTATTTGACTGCATATGAACAGATTACCATATAAAAATGCTGACTTTCTCTAAATGATGCTCAAACTGTACCTAGTTAGCTTAGTTTGGCAATAAACACACATATCTAGCCGGCCAACTGCTACTGATGCTAATCAAGCTGGCATGAACTCTTAAGCCTAAGCTTAAGCTGTTCTGAAGCTAATTACTTGGCACCTTTTTTCCCTCCTCAGGGTGCAGTAGCATTTGTGGCCAATATGGGTAACAGGTTTAAGTTTTAAGATATTGTTCCCTACAGGTTTGTCGCACTAAATAGGCAGCACTGATCTTCCTGGTCTCGTTAATTCACAATTTTATCCCGACATTGTCCATGCTGATAATTATCGATCTGTAGCTGCTTTTGTGGAACTCATCTCGGCATTAAGATCCACTAATCTATTAGCGAGTGTTCGAACGTTACTTCTTCAATTAGCTTCTAATGGCCGCAAGGCATGTAACCAGGCATGTGGGGACGTGCTTCATTTCCTAACTTTCAGAATGAATTAATTAATTCAATCAGTTAATTAACCCTCGCGATACAATAAAGTACAGAGAAACTGGAGAGATTTTGTAGTCTGTCATATTAAAAAGTAGTGAGTTCTGAATGAGCAGGTATCGAAATGTAAAGTATGTTAGAAGTAAATGACACTTCAGATTTAAAAAATTCGATCAGAAAATGTTATATATCTGAATTATTAAAAGGGGTGTAATGATGACAATGTCACATGTTCTGCTTATTACATCATCTAATGCAATTCCATTTTTTGAACAGCAGAAGGTACAAAATACTAATTTATTTTAATTGTAGCCTACTAAAGATTCTTTTTGTTCTATAATGGTTATTCTTTAGAAATAAAAAAGGAACGTTTGTACTAGTTTATTTATGATATGATGAAGCTACAATAGAGCATTTTGTTTACAATATTAAACCTATGTAACTACTGTCAATGCATTTATTTTTAATATAGTATAATATAATATAATATAATATAATATAATATAATATAAAATAATATAATATGATATAATATAATAATTCACTAAGTTGTAGACATACATCAAACACACACGAATACACACATGCACACAATGCACAACCACATGCATCCACACAGGTCTTAGTAATGTGTTTCTTTATCTGAATGTGTTGTGACAGGGATGTTGCTGTTTGCATGAAGCCCATATAGCAGTGTGTGTGTGTGTGTGTGTGTGTGTGTGTGTGTGTGTGTGTGTGTGTGTGTGTGTGTGTGTGTTCTGTGGGTGTGATTCCTTTCTCTCTGTAGTCACACAACTAAAACAGAGCCCCAGCATGAATCTGCTTTCCCGTAGCTAATGTTGGATAAATGAGTGGTGAAAATGCAGCTAAAACAATAGCAGATCGATTCCTCCAATTTCAGGCCCGCTTTTAAAGCTTCCCCAGCGTGATCGGCGAACGCTTTAAACAGGGAACAATCGGGGAATTCGAGAAAGGTGCCGATTTAAAGTACTCGCCGAGCAGTGGTGAGTGGTCGTGTCTGACAGGGCTGGCAGTGTGGTAAAAGCAAACACAGTGCAGGATTCAATTACAACGACGTGTTTGTGTCTTTGTTAAAGGGATAATGTGACTCCAGATGCTGGAGACAGCAGGTCCTGAGGGTCTGGGTTCAAATGCGGGGAAGGTGCTTTGGTGAGTTTATCGAATCTGGCGTACAGGGCACATTTTCCTACTGAACAACCACAAATCCCTGAAAGAGAGAACATTTCTCAATTAGTGTTCCTTCTTAAACATGGATAGATGAACAAACAGATGAATTGGTACATGAATAAATGGATGTAAGTATAGTTTGGTAAAAGGATGGACAGATTTATGGCCGTACAGCTACAGAAAACTCACGGTGACGGCAATAGCCATGTTTTGTCCCCCCACATTGTCTCCCTCATGCATCCGATAATTACTCCTGCCAGAAAGTGTTAGTACAGTGGGCGCATGCACTGGAAATGGAGACGTCTCTCACACCTGTAGAGAGAGTGAGGACTAGGTTTGAGAGAGAGGGAAAAAAAACAGCTCGGTGTGTAATGAAGTGAGAATAATGTGTGATCTTGCTTTATCAGACTGTCTCTCTCTCTCTGTAGAGTGTACTGAAGTAAAGAAACATCACCTCGTCCTTCCCTGCTATTTCCTTTCTCCTCTTGCAAATCAATACAGCAGTCATCTGTGATTACAGCTCACTGCAATATGAAAAGCTGCTCCACAGTTCAGGACTTATATACAGGAAAAACAAAGATGATCTGCGGCTGATCCTAAGGCTGAAATCAAGTCCTCAGGATGGGCTGTATGGCTTCATGAGATCAGCAAGTTGTCTCTGAGATTTAGTGTGCAGGTGCATGTTCTGAGAAGAGCAATAGTAGAAATGTTATTTAATGAAATTTAATTCCGTACCAATGGCGAAGGCTGGTCTGGACGCCTGAAGCTACAGCAGCTTGTTCTTGATGGATGACAAGGAGCGACACTATCGGAGATTGCTTTGTGTCCCACCGAGGATCAGGCAGCTATTGGAGTACAGCGATGGGGGGGCAGAATCAACGGCAGGGGGTAAGGTGAAGGTGAAGCAGCTCGAAGCAGAAATAAAACAAATCCCCATTTCTCTAACTGTATCATACTTATAGTGGTTTCACAATCCACGTCCCAACAGATCGGCATGGGTGTGAGATGCAGAAACAATGCAACATCGCAAAACAAACGACGATAGGACATTGCACACTGCCCTAATTTTACCAACCTAATGTTTCTTGATGCAAGCGCATGTGCCTAAATTAACAGCAAAATGTCGCCTGGTGTTTACTCTAGCTCCTACAATATAAAACAATCATCACCTCACATTTAGGAGGGACCGAAATGCAAGATAGCAGCTTGGTATAGCGACTTAACTTCCTGACACCTCGTACCCCCACATGAGGACATGATGTTTTGGGTTTGCTACACCTCATATTTCATTCTCCTTAACTCAGTCCTCATTTGTAGACACTCTTCAGCATTTCTCAAAAACAGAAATACCTCCTGTTCAAAGACGGTGCTCAGTTTTTATACATAAAACAATCAGAGCTCCATGGAACATAAGGAGAGGTTAAGCTTTAAGTATTAACTCCAGCTTATGAGCATTGTATGGCGGTTGATCCTTGTTACCTTCTGGTTCTAGGTTTTCTAGCTATGCTGCTATAATAGTAGTGCTGCCGGAGTCTCTGCTACACTTAGTGTCAGTGGTTTGGTTGGGGTCTGTTATTAGACTCTGTGCTCTTAAGAATAACTAACTACATTTTCTGTTTCTCTCTGAGCTCATGTTCCGATACCAGTTCCATTCCCACAGCAAGATGTTCACCCCAGCTGTTCTTCCATCACTTTCAAGCGCACTGTTACCCAGAACATAGAAGGCTGAAGATACCATGCCATCAATTTGGGATTGCTCTTAAATATTAGTTTTAGGTAATATAATATTCTGAAGCTGCTTTGAGACAATTCTACACTGTAAAAAGCGCTATAGAAATAAATCTGACTTTGACATTCTGGGGTAAAGAAAACCACATCATTGGTTTAAAGTCTGATGATGTTAAGAGTTGCAAATCTTGCCAGACATGCCAAATGGTGAACAAACCAAACCAGATTTTCTGAAGTTACATAATTACATGAAAGCCTACAATTCAAGCTCTGATAAACGTTTGTTCCACATTTGTTATACCAAATTATTGGGACAGAACGAGGTTCTTATTTCATGTGTATGAAGAGGCTGGATTCAGAATCTCATTGTGTTTTGGAAAGCTTCAATCTCTTACACTTATGCTGTGTAAATATTGTAATTTGTACATGGACAATTTATAAAGTTCTGATCTGCAGATCATCATCATGCTTGTAATTTTTAAATCTTGCTTTCCCTGGCTCACGTTTTGGTGTTGCCTCCAAGTCCAGGTTCCTCCCTGCAAGCACAAATTTGTATTCCTTATACGTTTGATTCCAAGGTTATCGATACCAATTATATGGTTCACACTCCTGATTGTAAAAACCACCACATTAATATTCTCATACCTTATATTTCACGACAGCTTGATTCTGATGACTCCTAGTTTCGGTCCTCTGCTCCCGCTGCCTCTGTCATACCTGTCACTGAGCTGTCTGCAGATTTGCCAGACTTGCATCCAGCAGATGATCTTCTGCTTAGTGATATTTCTGGCTTTTGCACCAGTCTGAAATATTCTGAAGTCTTGGGCGATTTATGGACGTTTTTGTTCTCTTGTGAGTTAATCAACCATATTGGATGCTTTAATGATCTATTTTCAGATGTTCCTCATCGAACAAAGGCATCCGTCTGTCAAGCAGCACGTTTATAGAGTTAGTCCAAAAAACGTGCACTGATGCTAACTGAGGTTGAGTCTTTATTAGATAAGGTTTTACTGTTCCCGGGTCAAGTGCTTGGAGCTCGCCGCCCCTTCGGTTCCGAAGTCTGGAGATGCTTGGATTAGAAAAAGGTCAATGCTACCGTGAGTGCAGATTCATTTCCTCTTCCTTGGATTGATGTGCATGGACAGTTTGTGTAACAAAATAGATTTGCATAAAGGTTGCTGGAAAGTTAGAAAGATGCCACCCGCTTCAGATATCTCTGATTTCTTGCTTTCTTACTCATGACACCTTTTGGCATGCAGAATTACATTACATTACATTTACATCATTTAGCAGAATTATCCAGTATTGTTTGGTATTCGAGATTGTAGAGCTTATGTGGTCATTAATTCAAAATCTTGGCAAGACTGGTTATGGCTGGTTATTATAAGAGTTACTGCAAAAATTGGTCTAGGGTTGTAGCCCCTTTTTTGACTTCTGGCCAAAATAAAATGCAAACCAATCCCAGTTTCGCCCACCATAGAGCCCTGGAGGTGAAACCAGCTTAACGGGGAGGTCTCAAAGAGAAAGGACCCTCCTTTAAAAGTGTATCACATATTACGTAGAGTATAAAAATGACTCTGCATTTGTGTAAGAAACTGGGATCGTAAAATCCTCCTAATTGTGTTTGCAGTTCCACCAGACATGCAATTCATTATTCTGTTCTACACTCTAGTGCACTTAAATAGGGAGCAAAAGCCATTTGGAATACAGCCACTGCTCGGATAGCTGACCCTAACCGCAAAAAATACAAACGAGGGAAGCTAGGGCGCACGTCACGCTCAAACAAATTCAAAATAAAGCCCGGAGGTGGCTCGTGATGGCTTTATGACAACCCATTTCCTGACTGATTTCACTTATGAAACATTTAAAAGCTTCCGATTTGCAAATGAAAGTTTGTCACGGCTCCAGCCTCCGAAAGTGGATTTTTATGGCCTGGCAGTGGCTGTAAAAACATCTGCACTGCGATTACTTTGGAAGTTTCAGCCTAAAAGTGAATGGGTGCATCATTTCACGCTCTTTGGATGGAAGGTGATTTAGCCAAGGTTTATATTTAACGGGTGAAAGGACCTTCCTCTTTTAAATATCATAATTTACTTAGTAAATACCATTTCTATGCGTAACCTGTTACTGCTCTCTTACACCAACAGTTTTTATGGTTAATGGTAAAAGAACATCTTATAAACAACTTCTGTTTAGGTTCCTATTATGGGCTCTTCGAAACATCAAGTTACCTACATTACCTAATTTACGTAGATTGTTGTGAAGAGAAGCTGTGTTTCAGAGTGGGAAAAAACAAAAAGCGTATAGGCCAATAAACGATCCCTGCCATTCTGTGATAGTAATGGCCGAGTTAAATGGCACAGCCCTAATCCCTCCGTGCTGAATGTTTGCTTGTGTTTAAACTTTCCTCTCAGGTTAGCCTTTCTCTAAATGTCCTTTTCCACTTTTTCTTGGCTGAAACACCAGGCATCGACATGCTGTCTTGTGCATTATGCTAATTTCCTGCAGCACTGAGCAGCAGCAGCCCCCCCCCCCCCATCAATGACAGGAAGCAGTGCCACGTACAGCCACCTCGCTGCTGATTAATCACGGCAGTAAAGGGTCCATGCCTGAGTTGAACATGCTTATGACGAAGCAACAAGATGTGGCCCAAGTCTGGGGGTTAAACACTCACTTAGGAATAACACAAGGCCAAAATGAGACAAGAACTCCAGGTGATTAAGTTAGAGTGTAAAGACGGGGGTGTGCACCGACTCAATGTGGGGTCTTATTTAGAGATACAGACATAAAATGAGAATAGGACAGGAACAAAGCTGTGGAGGACACTGGCACAGATCGGCACGGGCCATAAGAGACATGACTCCTCCTGGAGAGCGGGCGCTGTAGATTTTGGGAGGTAACTGATAAACTGCAAAGAGAACCCTGGCTGCTGAATTATGAACGACTTGGCTCGTCCCTTCGATGGTGCCACCCATTTTTGTGTATCTGGGAAATTAATAGGGAGACTGAACTAGCCAGGGAAGAGGAAATTGTGCCCAGTGTGCAGACGGGGAATTTGTTTTAATTTTGCTTGGCACATTTGTGGACTCACAGCTGAGGACAATCTGCTTTGCAAAGGCATAGATGGGAGGCCCATAGTCACCCTCGAGACTCCAAAATAATTTCGAAAATAATTTTAGAAATGGGACACGACAATGAAGATGAAAAACAAAGGAGGGATTAGGGATTCAAGTGAGCGGGTTTAAAGACGTTGCGTACCAAAGTATGGACCCGATCTGGTGGAAAGGCACCAATCCTGGGTCACCATGGTGGTGGGTTGACACCTTGGCACCCGAGCTGAGTGTTGTAGAGCTTTCAATAAGTCACTGTCGCCAAGCAGATGCTCACAAATAGACCCCAAATGATCGGTGACCCCACTCTGGTCTCTCGTTTGCTGTGTTCTGCGGCAGTAAATCTGTGTGTTTACATTTACACTGCCTGCTGCTTTTTCGGGCATACTGACCGTGGGTAGAGGCATCTGGCATCAAATGGACTGTGACCGGCCAGGCCATACCAGTTAGCACAGTTGCAGCTTCAGAGGGACGTTTGTGTCTTCCTGTGTTGGCGCCATCTAAAAACTTTATGACCTTGTCTCTGAGAAAGGCTTGATATAAATAAAACATACTGTATCATTTGCTCACGGTGAGTTTTGTAACTCCGCATTAAAAAAATCTGCAGATCCTGTCCATCAGAAACCCAGAAAATGATGCAACTACGAGAAATCTCCCTGGGTTTTCCTCATGGGCTCGCCACTCTTAAAAACATCGGGACCATAAAAACGACGACCCAAGTGGGCGAACAAAAACAAGAACACAAAGGCTGGAGAAGGCAAATGTATTCAAACAGCTCGAAGGTGAGATTTATAAATATGTAACCGGGGAGTAAGCGCAGCACAATTTGCCGGTTAAATGGCAGCTTAAAGGGCCATTCTAACCTTTTTCTGAAGTGCGCGCGATCCCGAGCGACCCCAAGAAAACAAAATTAGCGAGAAACGTGTTGGCCAGAGTGATATTTTCAAAGGTCATGCCGTATTTTGCTCGACGCTTGTTCTCATGGCTTTGTCGATAAAAAGGTTGCACTTGTCAGCGATAACAAATCAGCTGCCGCTTCGTCGGACGCTGTGCCATTTCGCTTTCGCTCAATCAAGGCCGGACGAGACAAAGTCCTGCCTGGTGCTCACGCCAAATTACCGCCGACGAGGACTTGCAAAGCTCCTGCTGTCAATCAGATCTTCCAAAAGACTCCTACAGGCGCAGAGAGTCAAAAAGGAGTGAGGTTAATTGCCGATTATAAAACCAAACCGCAGAATTGGAGTCCGCTTGCCATTTCCAGAAGGAAAGTGCAGAAAGATTTGGTAATTTCTGAAAGAGTACAATATAGCATGCGTCTGGTGTCCATCTGATGTAAGATAAATCATCATCCCGACCCCACAGGTCAGCATTTACATCCATCAAGCAAACTGATGCGGGCATTTAGCTGACGCTGAAGCTTTAGAACATGCGATCGCTGTTAAGTGACAACGCTGATCAATTCAGCGCCTTTTTTTATAGTTTTATCACCGCCTATATAGTCTTCCCAGCATCAACCTGTACAATCCAGACTGACCAACGTTTTGTTCAGGGGAATTATCCCACTAAAATTAAGACCAAAAAAAGTAAATTCTATTCTGGAATACTGAGCAGATCTACAGTGGGGCAAAAAAGTATTTAGTCAGCCACTGATTGTGCAAGTTCTCCTACTTAGAAAGATGAGAGAGGTCTGTAATTTTCATCATAGGTACACTTCAACTTCAAAAATGAGAAAAAAAATCCAGAAAATCATATTGTAGGATTTTTAAAGAATTAAATTGTAAATCATAATGGAAAATAAGCATTTGGTCACCCACAAACAAGCAAGATTTCTGACTCTCACAGACCTGTAACTTCTTTAAGAAGCTCTTCTGTTCTTCACTCGTTACCTGTATTAATGGCACCTGTTTGACCTCGTTATCTGTATAAATGACACCTGTCCACAGCTTCAATCAGTCAGACTCCAAACTCAACCATGGCCAAGACCAAGAAGCTGTCGAAGGACACCAGGAAGAAAATTGTAGACCTGCACCAGGCTGGGAAGAGTGAATCTACA
>JAJAGP010002088.1:0-136032 GCA_025084515.1 Ancistrus triradiatus
TATATATATATATATATATATGAAGATGTACACACCTGTGCATACACATATACATATATTAGCTACTAGCAGGGACGTCATTAGAGATTTATAAACGGGGGATAAGCTTTGAGTAGGGGGGACTAGATGTAAGTCTATAGGACGATAACATATGACCTGTATGGCCCGCATTATAAAACTAGCTTAAAATGCCATTAAAAGTTTATTAGGTACATATATGACTTAACTACTATCCATCTACTAACAAGAGGTAAAGATCAAGCAAAGGCACAAGCAAAGTTACTGTAGTAGCAGGTTCTAAATTCACTGCTCAAATACTGAGAAAATAGACTGGGACCATCTGACCTGTAGCTGAATTCATGTTTAATAACCAGGATGACTGAATTTTTAGGACATTTGACAGCAGAAAATGAATTTTTCAATTTATGTTTTATTTATTTTCACACAAGCAAATATTAACAAATAAAAGTTTACTACATTCCCAGCCAGAGGGCAAAGGGTTATTGGTAAAACCCCTACAAAAAAAGAATGAACCAAGAAGAGACAGTACCAGTCAAAATAGCTTTTTAAATTAAAAAATGTTACGATTCGCCTCTAAAAAACTGGCGAATCGTGTGAAACAGAAAATAAAACAGGCTTTAGGAACCAATCGAAGTTAGCTCCAGATGGAAGGGGTGAATAAAAAATATAGCTAAATAATGAGAAACCAATATAATAAACAGAAACAAAGCTGCGACTCTATCGGCTGGCAGCTGAGGGTCAAACTCTGATCGTTCACGTCAGGGTCCGTTGCTCTAATGTCTCGCCATGAGCGGGCTGATAAGGATGTGAGTTTGAAATGGGCTAAAAAGACCAGACAAAGGAGTCGTGCAGACTGGCTTCACACAAAGGGAATGTATGAAAGACAAATAACTAAATGAACAGGAAAAAGTAAGGCAATAAAGCACTTGGAAGCGCTATAACGGGAGAACGCAAGAGAGAGAAAAACAAAGAGCCAAATGTGCTCGGTATAACGCGCTGAACCTAACGTAATTGGCGTACGCACTCAGCGTAGCTCAGGCCAGCGTATGCGCAGCCTGAGAGGGAGTACAATGACGTGCTGTGTGGGCTTTGGGACTAGGTGGAGTGGTGAGCTCAAGCATGGAGCTAGGCGGCGCGGCAGGCTCAGGTACAGAGCTAGGTGGCATAATGGGCTCATGTACAGAGCTAGGCGGCGCATATGGCTCAGGTACGAGGGCAAGAGGCACGGCGGCCTCAGGCACAAAGCCAGGCTGCACGGCGGGTTCAGGTACGGAGCTAAGAGGCGTGGGGAGCTCAGGTACTGGGCCTGGTGCCATGGCGGGCTCAGGTAGGGAGCTAGGAAGCACAGCAGGCTCAGGTACTCAGCTAAGAGGGGCGGTGGGCTCACTTACAGAGCTAAGAGGTGCAAACGGCTCAGGTACGTAGCTAGATGGCACGGCGGGCTCAAGGAACGGAGCTAGGTGGCATGGCGGGCTCAGGTATGGAGCTAGGCAGTACAGCGAGCTCAGGTATGGAGCTAGTTGGTGCAGACGGCTCCTTGGCACGAATCTCATGAAGTGCCATGGTAATCTCTGCAAATTGCTTAACAATATATCGCAGTACCATGCCAAACTGACCTGTAGTGATCAAATGGACACAAGGGTTGTCCACAAAGTCAGAAGGACCACCAGGGTCCATACCATATGCAGGATGACAGGGACTGCAGAGAGTGGCCCAGGAGGGCTGTGATGAGCTGCAGGACTGACCAGCTCTCTCCCTGGCTTTGGCTCTAACACGGGTCTCTGCACGACTGGCCAGGTCATACAGGTCCAGCAGGGAGGAGGGAGGTTCTAAAAAGAGCAGGCCCACCTTAAACAGGTCAACAAGGGCACGGTAATCCCAGTTAACTTCTGTGGCCAAAACGTGAAATTCACCAGCCTTGGACCTGGCGTAATCGACAAAATGGAGAGCGGTCCAAGAGGACCGGCCCGGGGGTTGAGCTCAACCTCACCAGAGGGCCATGATCGCCCCCACGGAGATTTGGTGGGTCTAACGGGGCCCACCGTGTAAGGAAACCTCCAAAATGGGGGGGGTCGGGAGCAGTAACGGGTTCTATATTAGGTACCAGATAAACAGCCGGATTCAGCAGCCCCAGCTTATACCTGGCTGGGTTCCGACATCGGCAGCGGCAACTGGAGACCTCCATACTGGAGGTCCAGGAGCCAAGGCTGGGTCCTTGACTGGTTGCACCCTTCTGTTATGATTCACTTCTAAAAAATGGGCTCATTGCTCTAACGTCTCGCCACAAGAGGGCTGATAAGGACATGATCTTGAAACGGGCTAAAAAGGCCAAACAAAGGAGCCGTGCAGACTAGCTTCACACAAAGGTAATGTATGAAAGATAAACAACTAAACAAACAGGAAAAAGGAAGACAATAAAGCACCTGGAAACGCTGTAAAGGAAGAACGCAAGAGTGGTGTACGCACTCAGCGTAGCTCAGGCCGTCGCATGAGAGACAGGTAAGGTCTCAAAGTAGGAATGACCTGTAGCGTCCCTAAGCAGAGCGAACTCTCATAGACACTATGGATCCCGGCCAACACTGGACAAGTGTGCAACACCTGACAACACCTGATCTACAGCGTTCTCTTAAATAGCAATGCTAACAGGTGTTGCTGATACCGCAATCACCCATGTTAAGCAGGTGCATGTGCGATCGCGCTCACTGTGGGGAGCCCAGAATAATAACCAAGCCGACACTGACCTCTAGTGTCACCTTGGAGGGATCCCCCAGTGCTCGGAGTTTCCTTACAAAAAAAAATCTTGTGTTAGCAAACTAAAGCTTTCTTAAATCCAGTAAATGCATTAAATAACTTTCATTATGAAAAAACTATTACTAGATCTATTTAACTTCATTTTTTAATTCCCTTTACTAAAAAACATTTTTTATGAAATGCCAATTAAACTTATTAGAATGTTTTCTTTACATCTGCCTTTACAAAAATGTTTTGTATATCTGTCTACAAGTAGAAGAATAATCTGGAGTTAACTGACATTATCAATCAATATGATCAACTATTACATTATTATAATCAGGTATCTTTAAAATATACAGGCATAAATTCAAGAGAGAAAAAGCCATCGATCTGCCCTAAATACTGCAATGTTTAAATTAAACTCTTTAACTGGCTTGTTCAGTAGGATAACTTTACATTTATCAATACCAGGTTTCCTCTGCTAACATACTTAAATATGGACTAGTGCATCTGAGTTTTCATTTTGTTAATAAATGTTTGTAACAGACATTCAAATAACATATTTTCTTTATCTTTGTGTTGAAATTATACTCGCCTTCAGAAACATCCACTCACACAGACACCTTGTTGCATAGTAAAGTGGTGCAGAGTGCTAGCCTACTCACAAAACAAAACATTCCACATTCAAAGTTTGGAGTATTTGAGGCATCACCTTTGCTAAAGATAGCTTTCACTGCTCTTACAATTGCTTACCATTAGCTGGTACTCTATGGTGCTCTTATGTACAGTCCACTAAAGAGGTTACCAAGCAACTAAATATTAAAACCAATGCATATACAATATTAAGGCTCTTAAATTGCTGTCCAGCAAAATGCATGAAAAGGTTAAGGCACCTTTGAGTAATCAGCCCTACAGCTTGATGGACTTTTGGTATAAGCTTAAGACCTGGATACAGCATTGAAGCATAAAAAAGAGGAACCCTCACTCAGTCTTAAGCCTGCATTGCTTTCTAGATCACTCCAGTGTATATCAGACTGCCATCATTCTCCCCAGAAACAAAACAAAACCAAAAAAACACTTAAACTTTTAAACAAAAGGAGACGGCTTAAGAAGCAAGTCAGTTCTCATCTCAGCCTGTAATTAACCACCAAACAGATGAGGTAATTGCTGAATAAGTGCAGACCTACAGCTGGTTGGCTGTTAATAAGTAGCTATCATTGTGCCATGTGGTCTTTGAAAGAGAAGCAAATCCCACGCAAGAGCCATTGTTGTGAGAGAAACTGGATAATTACAGAATCATTAGAAGAGTACCAAGTCAAATATTTACTGTTCGCTGTCATAGTTTGTGATATCTACAGTGGTGTTTAAATGTTTGTGAACCCTTAAGAATTTTCTGCATTTCTTCGTAAATATGACCTAAAACTGAAATAGAAAAACAGAACTCAATTGAACAAATATCACAAAAATATTATACTTGGTGATTAATTTATTGAGAAAAATGTTTATACATTTCGATACAACTATATATAGTTTATGGAAAGTTGTATATGATTTTTAGTGATAATTATAATATTTATTTACTGTTCATCTGAAATTATGCATTTTGAAGCAGATAATGGCAATTGATTGTTTGATTTTCAATTTGAGAATGTTTGCTTGTAAAGTATATCATAAAGTCATTCGTTAATGTCAAAGATTTAACAATATAGGAAAACCCAGTCCACAGAATCAATAAGGAGTCAGAAATATATATGGAATTACTTGCCTAAAGTGACAATGTTGATCAGGGATGCTACCAAGAAACCCATGCCAACTAACGACTTTAGTCTAAGTCTTTATAGATAATGTTGATTATCTGTACATATGACAACACTCTCACAAGCTTACACAAAGCTAGCCATATCCAAATGGATCAATTTTATGAAATATTAAATCAGGGAGCTGATCACTTTTGCACCCCTGTTATCAGAGTTTTCCATTTTGTATTGGGGTTTCAGAATTGCTGTCTATTTTGGTGTTACTTGAATCTGTTATGAAATGGCAAAAAAAAGAGGCCATTTAAGGAGTTTTATTAAACACCAACACAGCCAAAAACACAAAAGAGCAAAGCAGAGAAGGGTGAAAAGTGTCCAAAGTATGATAAGTACAAATCAATCCATGTAGGGCAGAAGATCCAAAAACACAAGACAAAGACAATAAAAAAAAGCGCAAAAACTGGTAGCCGAGAAACACCAGAACTGGAATAAAAATTTTAAATATCCTTATGAGTAATCAGGTAAGTGTGGTCCTGTGTGCGTAATCAGAATGCAGTGGAATCGAGATAAGAGAGTGAAGGGCCATTCGGGAGTGAAGAATAGAACTGGAGTCTGGATGACACGTTGTCAGGATCAGGACAGATGGTTATAATTTGTAAATAAAGACGAAAACAATTTAATGAATTTTGATTTCAGACTATAAGACAGAACAGTGGCTAATTCATGGGGTATGATAATTTTCTATTGTCACTGTTAACACATTTAAACTAAGATGAACTATTTATGATTTCCTGTTTCTGGCAGTTGAAATTAGATTGGATTTATAGAAGGTCTAAACCAAAAAGCATATTCAAAACTGAGATGATTAAGACTGCATTAAGGGTGCCTTTTTGGACTTGACATTACACAGCAGCATGTCAATGTTTGTTTGTTTATTTAGTTTATTTAACATCACTCTTCAGCATCTAAAGTCATTAAACGACAGACTCAAGGTTACATCAACACTCAAGATTATATCAAAACTAGTTATATACATACTCAGACTGGGCTCAATTTAGCATAATCAATTACACTAATGCAAGTCTTTAGGAGGAAACCGGATCACTCAGAGTAAACCCACATAGACACAAAGAGGACCCAGGCCCCTCCACCCTGGGATCAAACCCAGGACCTTCTTGCTGTGAGGTGATAGTGCTACCCACTGTGCCACCCACCTCAGAAAAAAAGTTGTTGTTGCTCATCAGGCTGGAAAATGTTACAAAACCATCTCTAAAGAGTTGGAGCTTTGGAATGGCCAAGTCAAAGTATCTGGGTATCTGGGTCACACCAGATACTGAAAGCAAAGGTTCACATACTTTTGTCACTCACTAATATGTAATATTGGATAATTTTCCTCAATAAATAAATGACCAAGTATAACATTTTTGTTTAACTGGGTTCTCTTTATCTACTTTTAGGGCTTTTGTGAAAATCTGATGATGTTTTAGGCCATATTTATGCAGAAATATAGAAAATTCTAAAGGGTTCACAAACTTTCAAGCAGCACTGTAAATAGTTTAGGGTTGTTCATGCCTTGCGCACTATGCCGCGACCTTGTAAAGGATAAAGGCGATAAGTAAGTGAATGAATGAATTATCAAATGTTATAAACATTATAAATGCAATAAATTAATTACAATTAAATGAAATAAATCAACTAAAAAATAACAGACTGTTTTAGATCAAAGACTCAGATCTAAACTGCCGCCTCACAACTCGAAGATCCTCGGTTAGATCCTGACTCTGGGCTCCGTCTGTGTGGTGTCTGCATGTCCTCCCCGTGTCTGTGTGGGTTTCCTCCTGGTACTCTGGTTTTTGCCCACATTCCGAAGACATGTGTGTTAGGTTAACTGGTGTTTCTAAAGTGCTCTTAGTGTGTGCATGAGTGTATGAGTGCATGTACCCTACGATGGGTTGGAAAAAGAGCTGGTGACTGTAAAAACCACTATCTTGATTAAACATGATTCCTCCAAGCAGGTGTGTAATTCAGCAAGGTGCAGCCTTTTTGGCTGTTCGGATGGCTTGACATTAACCCTATGTGTTGCATGATCAAGCTGCATTTTTATATTTCAGTTTAACTTGGGCAAATAGAAAAATAGACAACAGAAATGGGAAAACAGAAACAAAATTAATCAAATCTGAATACCCTGTGCTTATCATTATCAAAAAGACTTACTGCAATAGAATTTCGAGATCGTACTCTGGCCCAGAACTATCCTCACATCTAGAGCCTAATTTGAGCTGGATCCTGCCGGAACAAGATCCGTATTTGGAGAACATGCATTCCGGGACCTATTTGTGTGGTTCCAGCATCACTGAATCCACCATATTTTCATATAAAAAATAAAATGAAAATAAGCAATATTAATAAACACATTTTTAAATGATTCTTATTTCTGTGTAACCTCCTTTCCAAAAACCCAAACAGCTCAGTTTATTTGACGGTAACTAGCATAAGTACACTATCAGTCACGTATTACGTGCTTACACATCAGGAGAGCTCACGAGTGGTGAGGTTCGGAAATGGCGGTGAGGTTTGTTGAAAAAGACAACCGATAGTTAAGACAATGTAAGTCTTTTTCATTGATAAAGATATTCTATTTTGAAGGCTACTGTATTATGTGTTGCACTATGACGACTGTTGTGTCCATGCTTTCCGGTACCTTTTCACTCCATGCCCACTTGCCGAATCACGGAATGCTTGGTGTTTGCTTGCCTCTAGTTTTACAAATGTGAGCACTGCTCACATCTCTGGTAAGCAACCTGTAAGTAACCAAGTGTGGTTGGTACAAGAGTACTGGTGCACGGTCTAACGTGCAGATTGATTGCAAAAACATAATCTACATGCAAGATCCTCCAGAAAATTTATTTATTTGGCTATAATCACAATGGGTATGTTTATGGAAAAACAAAGAGCAATTTAAAGGAAAGAACACCTTGAATACTGTTAAGCATGGGGGAGATACTATTACATTTTAGGGTTGGGTCCAGTCAGTGGCACTGATTTTTTTTTTTTTTTTTTGCATCTAGAAGGCAAAACAGCTGCACAATTCAATATAGTCAAAATAGTCACTAGTTCTCCCTGTGCAAAGACTTCAATATTCCTAACCCGCAGAAATCCACACTGCATAAGGCATTATATGAATTAATGGAGTTGTATTGTACATGTGCTGCCTGATTTATGAATGGGATATGTTCCCGACAAATCCTTCATAAGTTAAATGTATCATGAACCAATGTGTTTAATATAATCTATACTGCATCATAGCAGAGCATGTCTAATTGTTTAAAATACTCATACATTAACCTACAGCTGGCTAAAAGCATTAACGCAAAGCTTATTTTCTAAAAAAAAAAAAAAAAAGGGTTGAAAAATCTCATGTAATTTGGTGAGTAATTGATTGAAAGTGAAAAGTAAAAGCAAAACACTTACTCTACTGGTGAACTCTGGTGTGCGCCAGAGAATTCAGTTCCGGTTTACCTTTCAGTTGGCTATAACCCTAATCCTTTTTGGACCCATGGGGGCCTATTTGCAAGTACTGTACTGTAAATACAGTACTGTAGATTTAAAAATAAAGAAATACAATAAACACAGAAAAGACCTGGACTAAGCAATACCTATTGTGAATATCAATCACTGAATCATTGTGTACTGAATCGCAAATCATGAATCATGAATCGAGTTTCGCTGGAACAAGCCTCCTTGACTCCTTGAGTCTTGAATCGACTCCTACAAGTTTAAGCAGGTACACCGAGTACCGAGCAAACAGCGAGAACCAAGACAATTTTTTGGAGACTCTATTTTTTGTTACAAAATATTGACTGGCAGTGTCCAGACATCAACACATGCCAAAGTTTATGTTCATATATTCCAGTATGGTAAATTCTTTAACGTTGGGATATAAATAAGAGGTGGCAATTTATATTCACTTTGAACGTTGAACTGCAAAATGAATTTAATGTTGCAAAAAACTGAATGTCTTTGTATTTCTCCCTCCTCCCCTGGAAAATGAACTATGAATGAACTACTTTTATTCACCACACTTGTTTTTCACAGCTTTTCTCTGACAGTTTTGTGCTGTCTGGATGCACATTATGACTACAGACTTCCTAAGCACCTGTTCCTGTTACTGAGTGGTATAATCAGTAACAAAAGCAAAGCAGCATCTAAAGCAAGTCAAATGCTAAAAAATGAAAAGAGTTTTATTGTGTTGGTGATCTTTCCATATCCTCTCTCACTGCTGACCTGATACAACTTAGACCTAGTGATTTGTCTTTATATGAATGTGCTAACAACAGCATCTCATTTACTCAGACATTTTATAGGTGATTGTGAATGGCACAACACACAGTCATTATTTACTTTTAATATCTTCCCAGGAGGATATAGTCTACTCCAGCTTAATTGAACCGTTTACGAAATGCAAATTGTTTTTTAGCCATAGCACTCAGCGTTAGTCTTGCTTGATCCATCCAGGTTTCATCTGGGCATTGTTTACAAAAACTAATGAATGTTTTCCTGGCTACAACAATTCCTACATGCAAAATTGTTGTAATCCAAGTGTCAGGACAATGGGGGCTAGAGAGCTGCATCAGCCTATACAGCTCCCCTCTGACCCTTTTCTCTTTCCTCAGTGGGCTGTTCCATTACAGCCTGCTATTCCCTGCCTATAAGAGATCTGAGAGACCCTCACTCTTGTTGCTTCTCTGTCCTTTTCACTCATCCCTCATTTCCTGGCTTGTGATTTTTGCCTGTGCTCCTTGTCTGGTTTGTGATTTCTTGTTACTGTTTTGATATTGTGTTTCATGTTTTTAGTGATGGCATAAGTGGGGCTTTTGAGAGATCGAAGCATATGAAACAAATGATTCGGAAAAAGATTCGAGCTTGTTAAATGATCATCGCACCACAGTGACATCTAGTGTCCAATTAGTGGTCTAACAGTAACATCTGCCTCTTTACTTGTTTGTTTTGAACAAGATCAAAATGATCCCAAACAGAAGACCTTGGTCTTTTTCGAGATCCTTCCATTGCATAAATTATATAATTTGCAAAATAATTAGAAAATAGTGAAAAATGTGTTTTTGCTTTTTTCCACAGAAAATAGCTGTGTTGCTTCACATCTCTTTGTGAGCATGTGGCAATGACGTAACATGTCATGTTGACACTAATCATAGTTCTAGGATCAGTGATTAGATTTTCCGACACTCATTTAGACGCATTCTGGGTAAAAACTTTATGTACTCAGATCAGCTGCTTGCACTTGCTTATACGCGTATACCGAACTGTTTAGAAACAATGTGACGTAATGAAACCTTTTTTGGGACAGTCACGTGACTTTTTCATTTTGATACGGATTTTGAAGCAACGTTTCGAAATACTGCTCTCCCTGATCCTGCGATATCTAGATCATGACACCATTATTGTTAACACAGAAAATCTTGACACATATGACATTTAACATTTTAATTCAAGTTGTGGCTTCATAAACGACAGTTTATTTCAGATGGAATGTAAAAACTCTGTGGATCAGTATATAAGACTGGTCTATGGAGTATCCATGGGTCGGACACAACTAAATGGATAGAATGAATGAACAAATCACACAATCATAAACATTTCAAAGCAAGCTTTGTTGGCACTGTGCAGAGGCGCAGTTTGTATTTTGAAATTAACTTCATCTTCACATTCTTTCTTAAGACAGTCTTCCCTCACCATCTCTCCATTACCCACCACTATCTTGATTAAACATGATTCCTCCAAGCAGGTGTGTAATTAGACAAGGTGCAGCCTGTTTGGCTGTTCAGATGGCTTTACATTAAACATTTTAATTCAAGTTGTGGCTTCATAAATGAGTTTATTTCAGATGGAATGTAAAAAATAAGAGTAATTGTGGTGGAACAGTGATGATAAGTAAGGAGCAGGGTACAATATTATCTCATATTATTAAGCTGAATTCCCTTTAGTTCACTACACCGTGTCTGGCCTACTTCCCAATCCATCCTCTCTTAAACCAAACCTCCAGAGGGAACATGGGGGTTGCTAACGATGACCTGCAAAGAGTCCACCAATTCCACTGTCATCACTTTTGTGTCCTACTAAAAGGAAATTCACATTGAATCACTAAATCTATGAACACTATTATCAGATTAATACCAGTGTAAAAAAAAGTATCTCTTGATTTACATTTTCAGTTTAATACCAGCATTACAAGAGACCTCTTGCTTAACATTAACATTTCAGTAATTGTGTTCCAAAGCACTGGGCAAGATTTAATGGTATGTATAAGAATGGAAGGCTAATTAATAGCCAAAGTATCTTGGGTTTCCTCAATTAACAAAATCCTGAGCTCTGATGGTCTGTGGCTGATCATAGTGAATGTTCTTTGTATTTTGAATATGCTCTGAGGTAAACTTCTGACTTTTACAAACCATCTAAGGTTTTGTATTTCTTTAATCAAAACCTTTAATCAAACTTTAATCAAATTTCTGATGAATTACAATGCAAAACCATATTTGGTTTCTGGTTTTGGTTTCTTAAATTAATTGATGCCTTGTAGTTGTCTGCAGACACAATACAGAACCTCTGTCCATCCCATATACATGTCCACTGAAAAAGTAATGTGTTTAACAGAGCAGAGCTAACAGACCACAGTTTCCTTATTTTCAGGCTGATACACTGTCCAGGCAGGTCTTTAATTTACTGGGCATATACTTGAAAAATAAGAGCAGAGGACCTGAGTTAGCTCTGCTAGAGCCCAAGATGATAAATGTAACAGAAAATCTTTTATGGAAGCAAAATTAGCAATTTATCAACATACAAGACATTACTTTGTATGGAAAAGACTTTTTTTGCACCCTTTTCCACAAGCTTATGAGATCACTTATGAGATCAGCTTATGAGATCACGATTCAACATAACTATGCATGTAGAGAAATAAGATTATCTGCCAAAATCCAAATAGTCAGAGTTAAGACAGCCAATACACTTCCTTTTGTGTTTCTGGTCAAATATTCTGGGAAATATATCTTTGGTCACATCATAAATGCAAGTATACCAGTATTGACTAAGTACTCAAGATACTGCACACACAGCGTACTGTTGTTATGTCATCCCATCCTCAGCTGCACTGCGTTAGGTCATTCACAACTGTCCTGCAATGTACATTAGGTGGTGCACAACTGTACTGAAAACAGCAATGCAGCATGTAAAGAAAGTGTAGAGCATTTGTGTGATTGCTTAATAGCATTCTATCAATACATGTAACCGACTTTCTTCAAACTAAGCAATTGAATAAAACGTTCAAAATACAGTCGTGCTATCCGAAAGCCTATTATCCAAATTCCTGCTATAACATATTGGATATTTTAATATCCTAAACAGAGCTCCCCAGTTCAATCCGGACCTCGGACTCCCAGTGTGAATGTTTCTGCCTAGTATCTGCGTAACCTTGTATGTTGTGAATAGCCATTGATGCTGATGTAATGTTAAATAAATGACACAATATGTTATAGCGTTAGGCACTAGAATTGAGAATGAGTAGAGAATGTGTATGCTGACACAAATTCTGTTGTGGTACACATTCTGTTTCAAGAAAATAAACATGAGAGCTGTAATTGTGAAATTTTGCAGAAACAACTAATAAATCTGACTACGGTTGAGCAAGGCTTAACTTAAAAGAATATCCTGGCAGCTAGGATATGCAGTTATGAATAATGATGCAGGATTGAGATAAGCACTATGAATGACGGAAAAAAAACAGTCTACAAAATGATTTAAGGCAAAATGATATCACTACTGCTGCCTGTGTGAGCTGAAGAGTGGTGTATCAAACCACACACAGCTTACTAAACAATATCTTCAATATAGTAAAGACACGACTGGTGACATAACAATTGTTACTCAAGCTCTCACTGTTTCTGATTGCTGATTTCGGATGCTCCATGACAGGTCATTAAATATAAGATACGGAAATCTGGACCTTAGTAAATGCACAATTTATTCAATTAAATTTTTTTTATTGTTATGAATTCAGAGAAGCAAACCGACACAGAGATTTATTTATGGCTTACCCAATATTTGGCAATTACCATATATTTTATTTGCCTTCATCATGAAGAGCTAAAAATTGCAGTAACCTGGCAGTCCTGGCTTTTGAAGTACTGCAGTGTACTAGACTGCCTACTAGACAGTGTACTAGACTGCCCACACACCATCAAAACTCTCTCATACATACACAATCATACTCACTCATACATATAATCATACTCTCACACACACCAGCATAATCTCTCATACAAACCAACATACTCTCACACCATTATACTCTCTCACACACCGTCATACTCCCTAATCCCTCTCACACTATTATACTCTCTCACACCATCAAACCTCTCAGACACACTACCATACTCTCACACTACCCATACTCTATCATTCACTTATACTCACACCATCATACTTATTCACACACCTCCACCTCAAACATCTCTCCTTCACTCCATCAAATTATCTCGCATACACTGTCAAACGTCTCTTATACACACCATTAAACTCAACGTTTGATAATAATGTGTGTCACTTTGATGTTGTGTTTGATGTAGACAGTTTGGATGGATCAATTTTTCTACTGAAATATCGAATGATGACCTGTTTTTAGTTTCTTGGCAGAGGCAGACCATAATGAGGTTCCCAGGGTTTTTGGAGGGAAAAAAGCCCACAGCATACAGACCCTCCATCACACTTACAGTGCTTATTGAAAAGGAAATTTCTGAGGACCTCAGAAAAAGAGTTGTTGATGTTCATCAGGCTGGAAAAGGTCACAAAACCATCTCTAAAGAGCTTGGACTCCACCAATCGACAGTCAGACAGATTGTGTACAGATGGAGGAAATTCAAGACCAATGTTATCCTCGTATTTGTCGACCAAGAAAGATCACTCCAAGAGCAAAGCGTGTAATAGTTGGCGAGGTCACAAAGGAGCCCGGGGTAACTTCTAAGCAACTGAAGGCCTCTCTCACATTGGCTAATGTTAACGTTCATGAGTCCACCATCAGAAGAACACTGAACAACAATGGTGTGCATGGCAGGGTTGCAAGGAGAAAGCCACTGCTCTCCAAAAAGAACATTGCTGCTCGTTTGCAGTTTGCTAAAGATCATGTGGACAAGCCAGAAGGCTATTGCAAGAATGTTTTGTGGATGGATGAGACCAAAATAGAACTTTTTGGTTTAAATGAAAACCATTATGTTTGAAGAAAGGAAAACACTCCGTTCCAGAACCTTATCCCATGTGTGAAACATGGTGGTGGTAATATCATGGTTTGGGCCTGTTTTGCTGCATCTAGGTTAAAAAGGCTTGCCATCATTGACGGAACAATGAATTCTGAATTAGATCAGAGACTTACAAAAGAAAATGTCAGGACATCTGTCCATGAACTGAATCTCAAGAGAAGGTGGGTCATGCAGCAAGACAATGGCCCTAAGCACACAAGTTGCTCTTCCAAAGAATGGTAATGACTGGTAATGTTATTGGAATGGCCAAGTCAATGTCCTGACCTTAATCCAATCGAAATGTTGTGGAAGGACCTATAGCGAGCAGTTAATGTGAGGAAACCCACCAACATCCTAGAGTTGAAGCTGTTCTGTACGGAGGAATGGGCTAAAATTCCTCCAAGCCGGTGTGCAGGACTGATCAACAGTTACAGGAAACATTCAGTTGCAGTTATTGCTGCACGGGGGGGTCACACCAGATACTGAAAGCAAAGGTTCACATACTTTTGCCAGTCATTAATATGAAATATTGGATTATTTTCCTCAATAAATAAATGACCAAGTATAATATTTTTGTCTCATTTGTTTAACTGAGTTCTCTTGATCTACTTTTAGGACTTGTGTGGAAATCTGATGATGTTTTAGGTCATATTTATGGAGAAATATAGAAAATTCTAAAGGGTTCACAAACTTTCAAACACACCATTGTCATAGCAGCAGGCATAGTGGATGCAGAGCAGATGGGATCTGTCCTTTCCAATTTTTATTCCAATACCTCCCTCACAACATACTCTCCCTACCTTAACCCTGTGACTGGGACTGGGACCCTGGGACTGTGGTAGCCTAGTGGTTAAAGTACTGGACTCTGGACCAGAAGGTCCAGGGTTCAAATCCCACAAGCTGCCACTGTTGGGTCCTTGAGCAAGGCCCTTAACCCACAATTGCTTGGATTGTAAAACTGTACCAATTGTAAGTCGCTCTGGATAAGGGCGTCTGCTAAATGCTGTAAAAAAAAAAAAATGTAAATGTTAACCCCATTGAGGAATTTTTTGCGGCATGGCGGTGGAAGGTTATTTGACCCTATGTTAGGATGCCCCTCATTCAAGCTATGGATGCAAGGTCTGTGCAAGGACGGATCTGCCATTCAAGAAGATTTTTCCTTTGTTGTCTTGCGAGAAGATATAGCCTGTGAAGTGGGCGAAGTACTACGGTTAGATCCAGGTAGGTGAAGAGATGTACGCAAGGACTGATGTTACAATGTAGAGAGGAATAAAAATTGATCAGTGTGCAGTACTGGTCGTGTGAGTTGTGTTTAGTTATTTGTATATTTTATTCTACAGTATCTCTGAATAAAATCAAACCCAGACTATATCATTAGAAAAGCAGGAATGTTAAAATGTGCTTAGACTGAGCACAGCAGCATGTAAGTCCTGAATTTTGCAAAAGATCTGAGCTGTTCTACTACTTTTGCGGGTGCCTGTGTGACTTGTGTGTGTTCGGACAAAATTACTCCTGTTTTCTAAAGTGTGCATAAGCAATCGTAAAAAACTCTTACCATGCATTCATCCTTCTTTTTATTCAAACCCACCTGTTGCCTGAGTGTCTGCTGACAAAAAGCTCAATTTTAATTTAATCTGAATTTCAGTCTCAATGGCAGTTAGCAAATTTAAGGCGATTATGTTTATAAGACAGAAAAGGTGTTTGCAGAGCATGTTTTCAAAATAATCTGTTGGCATCGCAGTGGTAGTTTTGATGACTTGGTGGCACCAATATGCTACTTTTTTCTGTAGGTTACCAACAATGACCCCTCATGATTTACTTTTGTCAACCTCCTAAGTGAGAAAAGAGAAACTTTTCACATCTGGACAAGTTTGTCACAGATCCAGCTGAATGGATCTTTTTAATAATTGCTCTGACTGTAGGATTGGCCATTTTCAGGCAAGTAGATATTTTATAGCCATGCTAAGGACTTCTAGGGCTTCCAATAACTGTCACACATGATTTTGTTAAAAATTAGTACTTCTTGATGAGGGATTTTTTTCAGACTAAATTTAATTAATTTTTTCTAAAAAATTTTGTGTGTTTTTTGGTGTGAGATTAAGCTATTTCACCCAAAGGGGAAATATCTTATCATGCTTTTTATTCATCTGTATCTGAAGTGCCAAATAATTGTGGAGAAGTGTATGTCAAGCAATTACTGCAGTATGTAGGTGCTTCAGTGGTTACATTTTCATGATTCAAACAGTGCTATGGCTTGTTTGAGATGAGCTCTAATCAAATCAAATGCTTTACAATTAACTACTGGTCTGGGCACTTGGACAAAAAACTCTGCTCCTGCCATTTAGCTAAATTGTAGGATAATGTACAGGATACTTCCGTGGCCCTTGACAATTCTTCATTTTGCTGGAGGTAGAACATGCAAGCATCATGGATCCATCTATGATATAAAATCAAAGATGTTTCAACAAAATTCCTAAAATATGGGACAATGGTGTGTGTGTGTGTGTGTGTGTGTGTGTGTGTGTGTGTGTGTGTGTGTGTGTGTGTTATTAAGAGTGAAGGGCATTGTTCATGCTGCTTTTGCTGCAATGAGACATGGTGACACTGTCTGTCAAAGATGAGACAGCTGAGGCCAGAGAGGGAAAGACCATTACAGACAACAAACTGAAAGAGATGTGGAAATCTCAGGAAAATGGGACTGGAAATGTGAAAGGAGAGAGAAGCCAAGAGACAAACCTGTGCTGCCACTTGAATGCCATTATCGCAACTGTCAACTTCTAGTGATTATCAATTAATTATTTTTAGCAACTAGCAATATTAAAATTATTATTCTCCCTGTGGAAAACATTTTTATTTTGACTTACAGTCATACCTTGGCACTCAACAACCTCGGAACTCTTCAAATTCTGTCTTGGCACTCGTCATTTGTTTGGCACTCACAGCATTTGCTTAAACTTGCATGAGTCGAGACGTTTCAGCTGAGACATAGGATCGTGGGTCAGTCTCAGTTGTTCTCTAAGAATGCCGTTCTCCACTGTGTTTCTAGTGTTTTCCTTTAGTTTTACATCTACAGTACAGTATATTGCAATAAGTCACCATAGTTCCTAAGAAGGTTAATAATAACAGCCAACCAAAAGGAAAACAGTGAGAACCTCTGCACAGTGACTGCAATACTCTCCTACATAGGCTGGGCATCTGGGCAGGAGCCAGCAGAGCAGAGAGTTTGCCAATGGACTTTCATTCAATTTTTTATGGATTTGATGGATTTTTAAGAATTTTTATGATGGGTGAGATGGATTTGTCAGAACGCAACCCCATTCTAAATCGGGGAGCACCTGTACAAGTCCATTAATGCATATGTATGCATATAATGCATATGACTTACATAGTGTGGATTTTTCTGGGGGTCTGGAATAGATTAATTCAATTTAAACTACTCGTCATTTTGGACATTTGATGAGCCGAACCTTCTGGAACGAATTAATGACGAGTACCGAGGTACCACTGTCTAAGCTTTCTCAACCAAATCTCTGTTGTGCTAATACACAATTAAAACAGATGTATGTATAACATATGCATATGAATTAGGTTGAAACAAATGTATTTCACTTTGTGTTATTTATTCACCAGACAGTCCATTTTTAACATCACTTTCAAATGTAAGCATCCACTGTCTATGGGGAGATCCTAGTAGCACAGGCCCAGAAACCTTTCTCTATTTTATCACCCTCTGCCACTTTGGCTCTCAAGATGACAACAGCACAATTAGATCCTTCTGCTAGGTTTGCCACCAGAGAAGGCACAATGAGATAGCGTTTGAATTCACTGACCTACTTTCCAAAAGAGGATTTTCATTCAGCTTTCTCAATTTGACATGGTTATCAAAAGCAACACACTGGTTTTCCAAAGGGTGGGTAGGAGATGACAATGTGTCATGACAGGCAGCTGAAATGAAACTTGATTTATATATAAAAATGTGGATGCCATAAGCACATACAAGGACCATAGCTTTTCAAAAGAATTCCATTTAGCAACAAAGGACAGGGAACTGGGACTTTCTTTAACAAAATGTTACACAGCCTAGGCAAGCATTGGTAAAGAAATTCCAGAAAGCAATGCATCAAAGAGGGCCAAGCAAACAGCATTCCAAAAGCCATGGTGGTCACCGTTTACCCTACAAGAACCTGTAAGCACGATAAAATGATAACTGACTATAGATGTAAAGAACAGATTTGATTAGGTAGAATACATGGAGAATGATCCAAAGCAAGTGCGCTGACATAACTGGGCCAAAGTAAAAACGGGAGCGGCATCATGTCCTTGATGTTGTTAGAAAAGCGCATTAGTCATGATTTGATGTTTAATACTAACAGATCGTTTAAAGTCCAGGTTTGTGCTCAGGGATCTCCAGATGTCACCTGCTGCCAACGGCATGCCACAGAAAGACTTATGCATACATTTTGCTTGAATGCAAGGGAATTTCAAACCACTCTTGTTAAAACAAAATCCACAGATACTTACGGTGATGCGAGGGATGTTCTTCTTGCCCTGATATCCGGACATGTCGACGGTCGTTGCGGAGCGTGTATTGTTCGCCTCCTCTTTACCTTCAAACTAGGCTGATGCTCAAGTCGACGCCCTGCGTTCGGACGTCGTGTATCCTGCGAAATGTTCTAAAATGGAAAGAAAGCTGCGATTTCCAGCTGAAAATTGTTAATAGAGAAGTAGCCTTTCGCCTATAAATGACAGTTTTCCCCCTACGTTCCGGCGCTGCGCCAAGATAATTCGGGTGATCGCCGATAGGGAGAGATATTCGTTTTGAATGAGACTGCGCATGCTCACCGCCCCGCCCTACTCTCTTCAATATAGTCCAAATCCTAAAATGATACATTTAACACAGAAATGTCTGTTACACAGTGACATGTTTATCATAATAATTGACTGCTATGCGAAATGCTATTTTCCTAGGCCATTCATTAAATGTAATTTAAAATAAATCTGGCTTTAATTACGCTATAGGTAACCAAGTAGTTATAGTGGATCACACTGCAGCCTGCTGTCCAGACACCCGAGTTCAAGTCCCAGCCTGACCACGGCCTGTGTGGAGTTTGCATTCTCCCCGTGTCTTGGGGTTCCTACATTCCAAAAACATGTGTTAGCACAATTGTCATCTCTGAAGTATCCCAGTGTGAGTTTGCGTGCATGTGTCTACGATGGATTGTACAAGATTGTTTCCCACCTTGCACCCTGTGCTGCTGGATAAAATCTAAAATGGAATCAGCACCGTTCTACCTGAAGGCACTCATCTAACCCAGCTCGGTACTTACCTTTTGAGCTTCAAGGGTACATATGGAATGGAACCGAGAATACCCGAAGGAAACCCACACCGATGGAGTCCTGACTGGGAATTAAACTGAAGTTCTCTGGAGGTGTGAGGTGACAGCACCAACCACCAACATACTGTGTGTGTGCATGCATACATGCACACACACATTCAATTATCACTTTATTAGGTACACCTCCTTGTTTCTACATGCATTGTCCATTTTATCAGTTCCACTTACCATGTAGAAGATCCGGTATTATTTGAGTGTTGCATCATTCTCAGCGCTGCAGTGAAAGTGTATAAAACACATAATGTGTTTTGCTGGATAAGACACAGCAGTGCCGGGGCCAATTTAAGGCTTGTGATTTCAAATAGGTGATGTCAACAGGTGATTGTAATCATGATTTAGTACAAAAGCAGTATCCACAAAAGGCTGTGTCTTTGAGAAGCAAAGGTGGGCAGAAGATCTCCAGTTTGACAACAAATGGGTGAGAAAATGACTGAAATGTTTTAAAACAAATGTCAACAAAGAAAAAATTGTAACATATTTTTAAAAAATGGAAAATATTTCTCCCTCTACAGTGCATAATATAATAAAAAAATTCAATTCAAAATTCAAAAATTCAATTTCAGAGTGCGCAAAGGGCACAAGACTAAACTGAAGACTGAAGTGATCTCCGATACCTCAGACAGCACTGCATCAAGAACCGTCATTCATCAATAGCTGATATAACCACATGGGCAAGGGATTACTTTTACAAATCATTGTCAAGCACTTCCGTTCAGAGTTATATTCACAAACGCCACTTAAAATGTTATTGTGAAAAAAAGAAGCATTATGTTAACCCTGTCCAGAAGCAACATCAACGTTTCTGTGCTTGGAATCTGGGATTGACCATCAGACAGTGGCAATCTGTATTGAGGTCAGATGAATCAGTATTCCAGATCTTTGTTGGAATAAATGGATGCTGTGTGTTATGAACACTAGTGGAATGTTATTATCTACTGTGCACAGCATCCCTAATGCCATCACATTTTGAATTTATGGACATTCACAGTAATTATAGAATATACAGTGATGAACAGTTACAACAGTGTGAAGGAGAAAGCTGTAATACTTCAAATAATAATATGATGTAACTGACACTTTTGTTTACCAAAAATGCGGTGATACAGTATTACGAACAACACAGAAGATCAGTCAGATGAACCAGATACTCAATGAGTAAATGTGAACCAGTTTATATAGTTATAGGTTAGACTGACTATACAGGTAGTGGGGAGACAAACAAATGAGTAGGATTTACAATAGGACAGGCACATAAACTTACAAACACCATTTACTGCTTGTTACAAATAAGTAGCTCCAATCTTTAGCGTTGGTCTTGCATCCTATCTATAAAAAGAATATACATGTTCTCCATAGATTCCCAGAGACGCAAGTGACAATGAGTGTCCCCGGGTCTGTGCCTAGGGCTTCAAAGCAGATATTACACACTTCGCTATGCTCTTCACTTGGAGGAGTTTGAGTTTAATGAATGAACAGCCCAGTACTGCAGTGAGAAATTCAATCATTTGATCCACTCAAATACTGAATTCCACCATTCTCTTTGTGTGCATGTGGGCATGTAATTTGTGCCAGTTCTGGCTGGATGAAGCCAGTCAGAGTTTGCTGATGTCTGTGTTCCTGTGCCCTCATTTATGCCAGTTACCTATTTTGACAGTTTTTGGACAGTTCTCATAGTGGGAGTGACATATTAATTCAGCAGTGGAACCTGGAGTCAATCATGTGCCTCTGCATATTGTGTATTTGCGGACTAATAAGTTATCTGGTTTAGTAAAATCGCCGTTTGTTCACATTTAACAGTCAGTAGTGTTTCTATGATTCTGGGGAATGACCTAGCAAAAATTATGTTATGCACACTACCTGAGGTTGTGAGAGATTCCATTGCTATTAGTGACAATATTCTAGAGCGTCAGTACCTTTCTCTGATTCTCGGATGAACCAGCCTGTTTGGAGGCAAAATGAAGGGTGATGTGGCTAATTCTACTTTACTCCAGAATTGTAAGAACCTAATTTAAGCTCAGAAAAAAAGGATTTTTCTTTGGTACCGTGTGCCTCCAATCTGTGGTGGGTTAGAGTTTCAAACATTCTATGCCTCACTTTATCGATTATGGAGTATTGATGAGGAAGTGGTTACCACCCTACTTTGTTTGCAGCTTAGAATATTCCAAAAAAGTTATTTTACTGTGTCCATACTGCAACCTTGTCCTGACACTTGTCATATTAAACTTGTTCTGGTCTTACTGGAATATGTAAGAAGTATGTAGCGGATTGAGATACTTTGTTTTGCGATCTATGAATTCTAAAATTATTTTTTACTATTGCATATGTAGTGTGTCAGATGGTGGGAAAACCTATCCAGGTTATTCCGCCTGCTCCACACCCTGTGACTCTGGTTCAGTTATTGTGTGAATTTCACTGGGGTTCACCTTTGTGTGGCGTATTGTAGATTGTTCATATTGCTATGTTTCTGTCTCTCTCTGTGTGGGGGCATGTCACGTCGGGGAGCATGAAAGGTCGCTGATGTCTGTATTCCTGTGACCTCATTTGAGCCCGCATATGAGTGTGAGGTGGTTAGCTTTGAGTGCTTCATACTCATTTGAAACTCTTATTGATATTTCTTTTGGACACTGGCTTGCTTTAATGCTTGTGTTAAACCTAGCTTTGGACTCTTGCTCATTTTTGCTTCAGCTCACATTCTCTTTTGTCCTATTGTCTTTGGTACTTGTTATTCTGATTTCCAACATATTTCCATTCTGATCCCGATTATTGCTTTCGCCTCTTGGATTTCAGATACTAGTATTACTTGTGATAGCCTATATGTACACTTGCAATCAGAAATATTCAACCAGAAAGGAAAGATTTTTAACTTTAAACTTTTCTGACTTTTTCTTAAGTCTTGCTCAGTTGAGTGATAAAGGAATTGAAAAAGAAAATGAATGATGTAATATTTTCGAGAACAGGACATTTGTTAAGTACTCCTTGTCACAACTATTCAACCCCTATATATTACTGCTGATTTTAGTCAGTCAATGTATTGTACCAACTCTTCTTAATCTATGAATCCCGTCGCATGCCTGCAGGTATTTCTAGCCTGATCATTCTTGAGCAATGCCATCTGCAGGAGCCTGAACTTACTACCACCTTAAACAAGCAAGGTGACAAATTTTTTGTCTAACATTTCACTAGTTTGCATTTTTCTATATTATGTACTATATAGGGTATACAGTATTGGCAGTATTCACAAAATATAATTGATTCTATGAATTTAAAAACCATAAATTAAAAAAAGAATAACTTTGTTATTGTTAATTTAATAATCATAGTCATGTGCCCACATGCAGTATATTTACAGAATCCAGGCAGGAAATTTCCAATGATAGCTTCTTCCATCATTACTATTATTATTACTTGTGATGGTGGTGGGTAAAAAAAAAAATTATGGTAAACTCTCAAATGTCTCCTCAAGTCCAAGTCTGAGTTGCAATACTTAAAGGGAAATACAATCATTGACAAAAAAATTACATATACCTTTACAGCATTTAACAGATGCCCTTATCCAGAGTGACTTACAGAAGTGCTTTGTGTTCTTCTTAGTTGATGTTACCTCATGCTAGTACAAATCAGCAATAGACCAAGAAAACCATCCAGCTAAATCCTGCTAGCGTCTGATGCGGATAAATCCACAAACAAACAAATTTTATTTAAATATTTATTTAAATATTATTATTATTATTATTATTATTATTATTATTATTATTATTATTATTATTATTATATGCAATTGCATTTTCAGCCTTTACTTAAGTGCTGAGTGAAGAGGTGAGTATTTAGTCATTTGAAGAGACTCCTGGGTCTGAACCTGGGTGTCAGTACAGTGAAGGGTCTTGATGCTCATCTTCCTTTGGTGGGTCCAGACAAGTCAAGATTGTGACTCGAAGGGTATGAGGCACAGAGTGAGGCTTGATTAGAGCCTTTAGGCAAGAACAAGCTACTTCGTTTTTGGCTTTGTAGGTGAGCATCAGGGTTTTGAATCTGATGCGGGCTGCTGCAGGGAGCCAGTGAAGAGAATGTAGCAGTGGGGTGACATGAGAAAACTGGTAAATTGAAAACCAGATGTGCTGCTGGATTCTGAATCAGCTGTCAGATTGTAACCATGGGAAGACCAGCCAGAAGAGCGTTGCAGTAATCTAGTTTTGATACAACAAGAGACTGGAGAAGCACCTGGGTGGCTTCCCTGGAAGGGAACTCCCCTGTTGTTGTAGAGGAAATACATGCAGTACTGGGTCAGTTTAGCAATATGAGCTGAGATCCTCAGCTGGTTATAAAAGATTACTCGAAAGTTTGTTGCATTCTCACAAGGTGTGATGGAGAAGTTTACCTGGGAGATGACAAGATCTTGAAAAGGGGACCCATCTGCAGGAATGCACAGCAGCTCAGTTTTGCTGTAGATTAGCTTCAAATAATAAGCTGACATCCATGATGAGATCTCCAGACATGCTGAGATACTATACATGTGGAGACCTGCACATCTGTTTGGAGGGAAGAAGAGGGTGAACTGTCATTAGCATAACAGTGATTGGAGACTTCATCAATAGAACGGATGTAGAGAGAAAAGAGGAGAGCTCCAGAACTGATCCTTGTGGAACTCCAGTTGCAAGAGCACATTGTGCAGATGTGCATCCTCTCCATGATACCTGATAAGATCATCCCTCCAGGTAGGACGCAAGCCAATGTCAAACTGAGCCTGTGATTCCAAGACTGGAGAGGACAGAAAGGAGAATCTAGTGGTTGACTGTTTCAGGCGCTTCTAAACGGACAAGATGGTTCAGAACCAATGAAAATCTAGATGCATTGGCAGCATGACGCTTCGCAGAAACAGCCATCAGGGCAGGTTCTGTGGAGTGAGCTGCTATGAAGCCAGACTGGTTGTGATCCTGTAGGACATTTTGTATGAGAAAGATTGACAACTGATTGTAGATGGCATGCTCAAGTATTAAAAAAAATAGATAAAAATGTCGCATCCAGAAAAAAATGTCGAATTGCTGTAAAAAAGCGACATGCAGTTATGCCTCTGGCAGCTATATAAATGATAACAGGTGTGGTCTGATTTGACACTAGGTGTTGCTATAAGACGACATAAAAGAACTTCTCCCGCTGCCTTATAAAAAGGCTCTCAGATGCTAATTTTGGGTAATTTACCTCTTGGTGAGAGATTGTTGATGGTTAGACATGTCATGTGTTAGACATACAATGAACTTGAAGACATTTTACCCAGTGGATAGACTTTGAGAGGGGGCAATCTTGAGAAAAGCAGAATGGTCGTTTTTAAGGAATTCTGACCTAGCTGTTTGGAGGTGTTGAGAGCAATGGTTCATGGACGCACAGCAAACAGGCTCCGGAATGCCCAGACAAACCACCAGTAGAGATTATAGTTTGATCTGCTACAAGCACAAGCAGCTCCCACAGTCTTAGCAGAAGGAAACTTGTTGTCACTGTGCCTATTAAGTTCCCTGCCATTGACAGCCAGTCACCATTGCCTTTATTTGCAGTGGTGCCATAAACAAGAAACCTGGACTGCATCGGACTGGAACCATATTGTCTTTACCGACAAATCCGGGTTCTGTTTGGGATTCGATGACAGTTGGGTTTAACTATGGAGGACTTGTGGTGAGCGCTTAAATCCTGCCTTTGCTGTGGAGTGAAACACTGCCCCAACTGCTGGTGTGATGATCTAGGGAGCTAGGGAAATATGACAGTCAGTCACCTCTAGTAGTGATACAAGGGAAACTAACAGCTCAGCGAGGATATCATGTGGTCACCTTTTGCCTCTCATGGAAGGGTGTCCAACTGGTATTTTTCAGCAGGATAATGCTCGCTCACACTCACAGCAAGGGTTTCCACCACTTTGTAGCAAATAAAGAAATCACAACACCTGGCAAACTATCACATCACTTTTTAGCAAATAAACAAAAGAAAGATTTAACATTCAGCAAGTTCTGTGTAGTAGCTGAACATTCTAACTTTGCAAAGCATACTAATCATTTTGTTTACCGCCACATTTAAAAAAAAGAAAATCATGATTACTATTTTGCTTACACATTTTGTCTACAATATTCAAGTAAATTGTTCTGAAAATTAGTTTTAAAAATTAAAAACTAAAATATCAGTAAATATCAATATCATTTAATTCTTTTGCTTTAATTACAGCCAATAATCAGTTTGGATATGTCTCTACCAGCTTTGCACACCTACTTTAGGGAATAGTTGCCAATTCTTCCTTGTAAAATTGTTCAAATCCAGTCAAATGTCGTGGTGACCAGCAATGCACTGCTGTCTTCTGTCAGGGTTTGCTCTGGGACCACCTTCGGTTTTTCCATTTTTGTCCTCTATTGTTTTGTTTGCTTTCTGAGTGAAGCATGTGTTTGTTTGTGTTTGTTCACAGAGATCCATTGGCAGAATGATCCACTACATCATCCTCTCTTCCATCTATCATCACTATCTCCCATTCATCCGCGCACCTGCTATCCTGCTATCCTGATCTTCTCTCAGTCGCCAGCTCCCTAGACTCCTTCAGTTCCTCCACCCGTCTTTTGATTTTCTCTTTTAAGTTTTGCTTACTATACCCTTTTGTTTACCTGGTAGTCTGTTTGCGTATCTGCGTTTGGGGCTATTCAAAATTCTATATGGATCTCAGGGGGTATGATCTGGTCAGACTATGGAGCCCGCAAATTCACAGATGGCCGATCCTTTACCAGTGGAGATAATTCTTAACTGTTAGGAAGCTTGGCTAGGCCAACATGACATACTACTTAGCTCACTTCTAGAAACTAATTGGCTTCTGGCCAGACAAGTTACAGACCTCTCTAGAAATTACGGACCGTTTCACTCTCCATTCTCCTCAGGTATCCATCCCACAGACCCCATCGTCCCAGGTCTCAGCACCCTCTATGCCTCTGCACACTGGACTCCAGTCCACCAACCAGGTGACCAGGACCTCCCCTCTCCAGTCTCCAGTCTCCAGCCATGGATCCTCCCATCACCCATCCTGAACCCTGCTATGGTGAGCTCAGCAAGTGTTGGGGCTTCCTTTTTAAGTGCGGTGTCGTGTTTCAGCAGCCCCCGCTTGCCTTCACTACAGATAACAGTAAGGTCACATGCATCATTGGCCTCCTTCAGGGTAGGGCCTTGATGAGGGCTGAGGCCACCCAGTCCCAGGTGTACCCTGAGTGGGTCTCGTATGCCGATTTTCTCCATTGGTTCCATCATGGAGGAATGGCTTTGAGCCACCTCTTCAGTCTGCGTCAGGGTTCTTGGTCAGTCGCTGACTATACCATTGAATTATGGTTGCTAGCTGCCAACGCCAGTTGAAATGACTCCGTTCTGCATGGAGCGTTCTGTAAGGGGCTTTGCAAACACCTGAAAGACAAACTGGCATCCCGCGATAAACCCTCTGTCCTCCAGGCCCAGGTAGATCTGGTTATTCGCCTTCGTAAACGCCGGTTAGAATGTGCCACATGTCCAGTTCAGGCATGATTTCACGAAAGGCCCCAAACCCATGAAGTTGGGCCGCACCAAGCTCACCTCCCAGGAAAGCTCCAGGAGGATTCAAGGAGGACTCTGTTTATACTGAGGAGAGTCCGAGAAATATGTCCTATCTGCCCAAAAGGGGGAGCCCGCTAGTAGACATGGGCGTCCTGGCGGGCGTTATCTCTGATCCCCCACTCTTCAATAGACCTCGTCTCCTGCTTCCTGCTGTCCTTTGCTTGCTAGGACCCTCTCCGTCAACGCCCTCATCGACTCTGTTGCAGAGGACAACCTTATGGACCACGAATTTGTTATCAAACAAGGAGGGTCTCTCAAACCTCTGGAACCCCTACACCCTGGATGGCAGACTCCTTGCCCAGGTCACTCGACCGGTAACCCTGGTCATCTCTGAGAACCACCAGAAAACCATCACGTGCTCTGTCATTCGTTCTCCCAAGACCCCCTTGGTCCTTGGTCACCCTTGGCTGTCTGTAGACAACCCCCTTATTGACTGGAGATACAGCAAAGTGACTGGGTGGAGTGATTTCTGCCACCAATTTTGTCTGCAGTCCACCGTTCCTACATCTAAGGCAACTTCTCGCACTTCCCAGCCTGAACCCCCCACGGGGTACCAAGAACAAGTACCTGCTTCCACTCCTCTGCTTTTGATCGCTTATAGGAAGGTACCATCTTCTCTAAGCTGGATCTCCGCAACCCCTACCACCTGGTGCGGATCAAAGAAGGAGATGAGTGGAAGATGGAGCTCAACACTCCCTTAGTCCACTTAGAGTACATGGTCATGCCTTTCGGTCTCACTAATGTCCCTGCTGTTTTCCAGGCCCTGGTTAATGACAACCTGAGGGATTAAAGAGATCAAGGCAGTGGCAGAGTGGCCGACTCCTTCATGTCGGAAGGAACAGCAGCACTTCCTAGGCTTTGTTAATTTTTACCGCCGCTTCATCAGCGATTACAGCAAGGTGGCGGCACCCTCGACCCAACTCACCTCGACTAAGTCTCCATATCGCTGGTCCTCCAGAGGTGGACAAAAAGCCATCCAACGCCTCAAGGACCTAACGGCATCTGTCCTCATCCAACCTGACCCCAGAAGACAATTCTTCGTGGAGGTGGGCTCATCGGACCCCAGCGCAGGAGCCGTGTTCTCCCAATGCTCTGGACCTGACAGCAGACTCCCCCCGTGGCTTCTTCTCCCATCACCTTACCCCTGCCAAGGCCAATTATGATGTCAGTAATTGGGAGCTTCTGGCAGTCAAGCTCGCTCTGGAGGAATGGAGGCACTGGTTAGAGGGCTTGGTCCAAAGCACTGAGCTTGTCTTTGGGACTTCAACTATGCAGAATGTCTTCCAGACCTGAAGAATATTTTGTAGCTTTACATGAGAGAGGAACCGGTACTGTAGCATCTCACAGAGCTGGATGGTAAAGGTTTTCAGTACTATGGGGGCAGATTCCAATTGGCCTCATAACGCTCTTTCGCATGTCACTTTGGGAGGACTATCCCCTGACTGGCACTACCTTCATTCCCTTTCTTTTGTTTGTTTGTTCGCATTCGCACAGCAAGTAGGAACGCTGTGTGATGCTGAAGTGACAGAAGTTGCTTGAATTTCGCTTAGACAACTCATAATCACATTGTACCTCCTCTGTTGCATGTAGGCTCAGTAGAACCTGGACTTCACTGTCGGTCCATTTATCTGTTTTTCCATTTTAGTGTGAAGATATGTTGTTTATATGACTACTGGTGTACCATGTCACCTGGTGTTACCATGGCAGTTTAACTCAGTGTAATCCCTTGCTTCTGGACCAATCACTATACACTAAATCACTACCTCTGGACCAGTCACCATACTCTTACATCACTCAGGGTTCCTATGCTCCAAGACCTTGAACCTTGACCTTGAAGTACACTGCTCAAAAAAGTAAAGGGAACACTCAAATAACACATCCTAGATCTGAATGAATGAAATATTCTCATTGAGTACTTTGTTCTGTTCAAAGTTGAATGTGCTGACAACAAAATCACACAAAAATCATAAATGGAAATCAAATTTATTAACCAATGGAGGCCTGGATTTGGAATCACACACAAAATTAAAGAGGAAAAACACACTACAGGCTGATCCAACTTTGATGTATTGTCCTTAAAACAAGTCAAAATGAGGCTCAGTATTGTGTGTGGCCTCCACGTGCCTCCCTACAACACCTGGGAATGCTCCTGATGAGGTGGCGGATGGTCTCCTGAGGGATCTCCTCCCAGACCTGGACTAAAGCATCTCCTGGACAGTCTGTGGTCTAACGTGACGTTGGTGGTTGGAGCGAGACATGATGTCCCAGATGTGCTCAATCGGATTCAGGTCTGGGGAATGGGCGGGCCAGTGCATAGCTTCAATGCCTTCATCTTCCACGAACTGCTGACACACTCCAGCCACATGAGGTCTAGCATTGTCCTGCATTAGGAGGAACCCAGCGCCAACCGCACCAGCATATGGTCTCACAAGGGGTCTGAGGATCTCATCTCGGTACCTAATGGCAGTCAGGCTACCTCTGGCGAGCACATGGAGGGCTATGTGGCCCTCCAAAGAAATGGCACCCCACACCATTACTGACCCACTGCCAAACTGGTCACGCTGAAGGATGTTGCAGGCAGCAGATAGCTCTCCACAGCATCTCCAGACTCTGTCACGTCTGTCACACGTGCTCAGTGTGAACCTGCTGAAGAGCACAGGGCGCCAGTGGCGAATTTGCCAATCCTGGTGTTCTCTGGCAAATGCCAAGCGTCCTGCACGGTATTGGGTTGTGAGCACAACCCCCATCTGTGGCCCTCATACCATCCTCATGGAGTCGGTTTGTAACCGTTTGTGCAGACACATGCAAATTTGTGGCCTGCTGGAGGTCATTTTGCAGGGCTCTGGCAGTGCTCCTCCTGTTCCTCCTTGCACAAAGGCAGAGGTAGCGGTCCTGCTGCTGGGTTGTTGCCCTCCTACGGCCTCCTCCACGTCTCCTGGTGTACTGGCCTGTCTCCTGGCAGTACTCCTGGTCCAGCATCTTAACACTATGCTGACAGACACAGCAAACCTTCTTGCCACAGCTCGCATTGATGTGCCATCATGGATGAGCTGCACTACCACGAGTGTGAAAACACCACCAACATTCAAAAGTGACCAAAGCATCGGTACTGAGAAGTGGTCTGTGGTCCCCACCTGCTGAACCACTCCTTTATTGAGTGTGTCTTGCTAATTGCCGATAATTTCCACCTGTTGTCTATTCCATTTGCATAACAGCATGTGAAAATGATTGTCAATCAGTGTTGCTTCCTAAGTGGACAGTTTGATTTCACAGAAGTTTGATTTACTTGGAGTTATATTGTGTTTTTTAAGTGTTCCCTTTATTTTTTTAAGCAGTGCAAGCTGCTATTCATAGAGTTCTTAGAACTACAATTGTCCCTAGTTCCTGCAATGCAAACATGTGAGAAAGGGGAACTATGAACTACAAAAACGTTCTGGCATTTCAGCCTCAGTCTGGCCTCTGGGAAGTCTGAGAGTTTCTGTGGCAGCTCAGGCGTTGGAGCCCTGGTAGACTAATGGTGTAGTTTCAGTTGCATGGACAGTGGTAGCCTAGCAGTTAAGGTACTGGACTATGGACCACAAGATCCAGGGTTCAAATCCCACCTCTGCCAAGCTGCCACTGTTGGGTCCTTGAGCAAGGCCCTTAATCCACAATTGCTTGGATTGGAAGATTGCATCAATTATAAGTCGCTCTGGATAAGGGAGTCTGCTAAATGCTGTAAATGTAAATGTAAATGTTGTTTGGTGCAGGTGTATGTTAACTAAAGTTCATCTGTTGCAGGATTACCTTTTGTGAGTGAAAAAAGTATTTCAATAGACAGAATAAAAGAACAACTATCCAATATGATGCCATTCAGTTAGTGTCCAAACAAATTCTAAGAACTAAAATGTGCATAAAGATATACAAAACCAAGAAAACAGCCTGAATGTACTGTAATTGCCAGCCAATTCACAAGCGTGAATGTGCCAGTAATTAAAATAATAATAATAATAATTTAAAAAAAAACATTTATTTGACATAAGAATGTTCAAATATTAAATAAAAATGTTTGGTGTCACAATAATGAATTGTTTATTTACTATAAAATTACATCCTCTGAATGTGGTGATTCCATAAATTTTGGATAGGTGTTGTATCAGGTGTAAATGATCAGCTCTTGTTGGCTGTTACTGATCTATAGTCATGCCTGGTACAAAGAGAGTTTAGTGTTAGATGAAGGAGGTGTTTCTGTATAGTATCAAAAATTGGAGCATTGAACTGAAAATCACAGAAGACATGCACCAGACTTCTTGGTGCATCTCATCTGGTTAGTGTGTTTCTTTTTATACGCACACACCCCACACATATGCAATCTCAGAACACCTGTTTTCAGCCAATCAGAGGCCTAAAACACAACATGCTCCTCCCACAGAGATTCTGTGGTTGCCATGAGTTACATGGCATGCTGCTAAAAAGAAAAAAGCACTGAAGCAGAGTAATGTTCATAACACAGAAAATTAAACTGCCTGACATGCAGGTATAGTAAGTCTGAAATGTAGGACTATCACATATAAGATTAAAATATATTTTGGTAATGTGTGTATATATATATATATATATATATATATATATATATATATATATATATATAGTAATTACTATATATCTATGCTTGAAATCTAATACTGACAAACAGTACAATCTGAGGTGACCTTCATTCAGCCTTTTGACAAATAATTCTCAAATAGGCCTGCACATAACAATGTAACATTCTGCCATAACAAACTGCTGTAGTTACACACATATTATAATATACAAAAAGAGTGTCTTACGCCAATTACAGTTTGAAAGCTCATAAGCTCATAATAATAATCAAAATACACAATTCTTCAGCAGTGCCATCTTCACATATTGTATATGCTATGCATCTTATCAATCTAAGAGCCACAGATGATTGCTTTAAGACTACGCTGGGGTTTCCCCTTCAGTTTCATTAAAATACAGTTGTGAAATGTTTCTATACTATGTGTCGGAATGATGATTGGTCAACCCCTCAATGAGGTGGAACACAGTAATCAACTGTGTGCATGTCGTCCCTGTGTTTTCATGGGTTTACTGCAGATACTCCAGTTTCCTCCTATATTCCACAAAAAGCTGTGTGTTAGCTTAATTGGTCGCTCTGAATTAGCCCAGTATGAATGTGTCTGTCTAGTATCATAACAGTTCAATAAGGCTGAATTGAAATTTATAATGAAGCAGACTAAGTAGGCTACATAACCCCTATACTTGAGTAAAAGATACTGGTAATGACATGTTACATATTAACATATTAATCCAGTTCTTAAGTAACAGTACAGAAGTGCTTGCTTTTATATGGACTTAAGTAATAGTAAATGTAGGGTTACAAAGTTACTTATCACATGTGTTTTAGTTTTATTGTTCCTTCAGTTGTCATGAATAGTAAATAATTTCATTATACATGAAGAGCCAAGACAACATGATAGCAGGCAAACTTTAATTATATGGCATATTGTAACATATTTGGTGTCACCTTTCTTTAAACATTTGACAGTGAATTAAGGATGAAATTAAGTTAAAGGATGAAATTGTGTACCCCAGACAGGTAGAGCAGATATCCAGTAAAGACCAGCATATGTTGTCTTTTGGACAGAGGTATGCTAGTCAACCAGCTTCACCAGCAAGACCATCCAAGTTCACCCCCTAAACCAGCTCCAAAACACAACACATACTGAAGGATCTGAGTCCCACTCGGCATAGTGTGTTACTGATGGTAGCCTTTTTACTTTGGTCCCAGCTCTCTGCAGGTCATTCATCAGGTCTCTCCGTGTAGTTCTTGGATTTTTGCTCACCGTTCACCGATCACCGTTCATGATCATTTTGACCCCACGGGATGAGATCTTGCGTGGAGCCCCAGATCGAGGGAGATTATCAATGGTCTTGTTTGTCTTACAATTGCTGCCACAGTTGATTTATTCATACCAACCTGCTTGCCTATTGGAGATTAACTCTTTCCAGTCTGCTGCAGGTCTCCAATTTTCTTCCTGGTGTCCTTCGAAAGCTCTTTGGTCTTGTCCATGGTTGAGTTTGGATTCTGACTGTTGGAGGCTGTGGACAGGTGTCTTTTATACAGATAACGAGGTCAAACAGGTGCCATTAATACAGGTAACGAGTGGAGGACAGAAGAGCTTTTTAAAGAAGTTAGAGGTCTGTGAGAGCCTGAAATCTTGCTTGTTTGTTGGTGACCAAATACTTATATTCCACCATAATTTACAATTAAATTCTTTAAAAATCCTACAATGTGATTTCCTGGATTTTTTTTTCTCATTTTGTCTCTCATAGTTGAAGTGTACCTATGATGAAAATTACAGACCTCTCTCATCTTTCTAAGTCAGAGAACTTACACAATCAGTGACTGACTAAATACTTTTTTGCCCCACTGTATGCTGGTTATTTTGAGAAAGGTTGAAAAGGAATTAATCCTTCTAGTGTTGCGCTGAGCTTTTCCTTAACATAGGCCTAGTTGACCAAAAGGTAATTACCAAATCAAATCAGCAAAGTCAATCACTCAAGTAAAGTGAAGCTTTAATGTGCTCCCATTAATGTGTTTCATTTTGAAAACAGTCTACATATTATGGAAATGCTGCTATTCTGCATTTTCTCAAATGTAATAGATGCCATTTCATGTACATAAGTCATAACTAATGATCAGCATAACATCTTGTGTGAAAAGATGAATCTTTGAAAAAAATGAATACATTTAAATAGTGTTTATGTCCCCTTGACCTAAACCCCACTACGCATATATCGGGACACTTAACAGAAAAATATATGCATTCAGTAACACCACAAGATGCTGTTTGGAATATTGTGAAGTCTTGCTGGAATAACATGGATCATCAAATTTTGCACAAACTTGTGGAGTCCATGCCAGCTTGAGTGCACACTGTCATTACAACAAACGGGGGACATAAATACTTAATAGTACTATTAGGGCATAGTACTAATAAAACTTGAAAACAAAATGTCTAATTATATGTGTGATAAAAATCACTGTATTAAATTCGAGTAAAATGCAAAACAGAAACATTTTTATTAGTGGTCTCAGATTTTTGGCTTCCACAGTCTATTTAGTGTCTCATCTGTATTTTCAAAACTGGATTATTATTTTTTTGTGTTTTATTAAACTGTCTTTTGAACTACTGAAAGATTGGCTACATAAACAACACATGTGCAGACAAAATTCTACTGACTATATTTAATGCAAAACAGGACAGACAAGTGTAGAGCATCATACATTTCATGTCTTCTAAATGACAGCCTTAAGCAGAATTCATAGCCATCTGCCCCGTTCAACGGAAATTAACAAAATATAGGTAAAGAAGCAAATTTAACTTGTTTTAAAGAGCTTTCTCATCATAATTCTGAGAAATAACCACAAAAAAGAGCACTGGACATTGGCAAATTTCTAGATATTGATAGTCAGATAGTGATTTAGCATTTTTTAAATTAGCAGCTCAATTAAGTAAAATAAAATTAAGGCAAGCTGATAAACTGGGAAAGAGGAGCCGTCAGCAAAGGAAATAGACAAAGAGTATACATTACTCGACCCATGGTCTTCATACTATGAATATGCATAGTTCATCTGGAACTCAGTAAAAGACCAAACAGAGATAGAAATCTAAATATCTCTTGATCCTAGTAACACTCATGCCAGAATTGTGCCATTGTTAAGGAATATAACAACCATAATGACATGTTCATAAACACTAAGCAATTTTACAAATAAACAATTTTACACTGGATTAACAAATTTGTAGCTAGACTGAAAATGTATATATAAAACAACGCCATGTACGCCATACCGTCCTTACCTTTTCCATGCATCAGGACATAAAATAGCAGCACTACACTTCAGGTCGTTTGTACCAAAAGCACATTGCAATGCCTAGTTCTTCATCAAAATCATGCATTCATACTTGCACACCAGACACATTCATGCATGCTTTAGTTAGACTTTTCCTAGAGAGCTGCACTGCTATGGATGGTTGTTAAGGTTTTTATTTACCATTAATTGAAGAAGAGACAAAATATATAGTGTTTCAGCTAACAGCATAATAATTAAATCTTTATATATGACCATGATTACAGAAATCCTTCACATTCCACAAACACAAATTATGTGATTAATAAGCCATAATAAAACCATAAAACCTTATATGGTGTTGTGTAAAGCCAAGCTGGTGTGTCAAAAGTCTTTACGCAGTGTTACCACCACTTCAATCCAATTATATATGTCAAAAGGGTCCTTGTCTGTAAAGTATCAACTGTAAAATTAAAACCATTTGGATTGCTTTAGTGTTTAAATACTACAATAAGCATTATGGCATACATATAAAAAGTATTAAAACAAAAAGTAATGTGACAACGTTACGCTGTATTTTGGATTTTAATGTCACTTTTTTGCCTTCCAATGAGTGAAATGTAAATTAAAATAAACACAGACTAAGCATCTCTGCTTCATCACTTCAAACGAAACACAAGGTGCCAGTCATGAGGGCCCTGCCCTCCAATCGCAACACACTCCTGTAGCTCAACAATGATTACAGTAAGAAATCAGAAAAAAAAATGTGCATAAAATGTATACAATATAGTAATTCTACCCTTTACAGGTAGGGCAGGCTTAGTTTATTTTGCTGTAACAAGCTACTTTTTTTTTTTTATTCACAGTTCTTTGTCCCTCCTTTGGGAGTAAATGCAAATCTGAACAAATGTAGTCATGCAACAGGGGACAAAAAGGGTGCAAACTAAAGCTTTAGGCATTACAAAAACAAATCTATTGAAATTGCATCACGTCCTCCTCCTCAGGATCAAGCTCTAAACATCTACAAAGTTCTTGTGTTTGTTGGGCTAACCAAGAAGGACAAGGAGTCGACGTAATTGATTTAGCTTGCCAAAATCTATTCAACACATGCACAAGAAGTGAGGTCAATATTCCTTAATATTCTGAGTTGTCACCTTCCAAACGTTCAGAATGGCAAATCAGTAATTACAAGAAGTTACTTACTGTACCCTTCAACACTGACATGGAGAATGAAAATATACTTCACATTATAATATCATGGCGAACCTCAGCAGGAAAAGCAGAAGGAGGAAACTGAGAAATTTTTATATGACCATGATAACAGAAATGGTTCAGATTCCACAAACACAAGCGATGTGATTAAGGTGTCACAATAAAAACAGTCATAATAAAAACAAGAAACCTTATAGGGTGGTGTGTAAAGTCAAACTGGTATGAGAAAAGACTTCACACAGTGTTACCACCACTGTAATCCTAATTAAATATGTCAAAAGGCTGCTTGTCTGGTCAGTATCTACTGTAAAATTAGTGTAGTGTCTTAGGGAAGTAAATGTCACAGTGAAGACATTTCACAGAGAAGCACAGTACTTCGTTTGTGTAAGCTCAGATGGACAGTATGATATGCATCAAGGCAAGTCGGTGTGAATGTGACAACCATGCAGCACAGTCTACATCTGAAGAAGGAATGGTGTACGTGTTCCACTGAGTGGCAAAATCAGTCCAACAAATCTTCACTTGAGGCCTAAAAGACTTCACTGGCTATTTTAGTGAAGCCTGGAAGCATAAATTCTGCATCCAGTGGGAGGAGATGCATACAGTATGTCTTCATTTGTGTATACTTACATACTTTCAAAGCCATCGTTTTATATTTTGTACCCATATCCACTTAAAGATTGCCAGGTGCTTACAGAAAAACTAATTCATAGATCCATCTTTTCATTAATTCATAGGATGATCATGGTGGTAAGACATAATGGAATGAAAACTATTACAGAAAGGGAAAACAATTATATACTCTAATACTGTGTATGATAGGCTCTTTAGTTCTGAATTTTTCCATAGACAAACACATAAGATGCTATATTACTTAGTATGTAGTCTATCGACCAAAATGTTCGAGTAAAATCACTTTTGTTAACAGTCTATTCCACAGCTGTTTGTCATGTATCCTTTTTAAGGTGCTCTTAGCGATAGATGAAAGTCAGAAATCACATTTGAAACCCCTCAGTTTATCATTGCTTCAAGACAAAAAAATTACTCAAGAACCAAAAGAATATAACATAACAGGAATTTAAAGAGAACATACTGATTTAAAATGATTAATTTTAAACTACCATCTGTACCAAATACAGACGTGCATTAGCAATTTACTATCCTGTATACTACTATATTTTTAATCGTAAATACAAAAAACACAATAAGGTACATGATGATAGCCTGTTAATCTGATTGCGTGGTGATGCTTGTATGGGTTTGGGGAGCCAAAATATGTAACTTCTGCTTTCCTTGCATACCAGTGTAGACTGAAGAATATTTAGGTAAAGATCTCTAATACATGTTAAAATATAAAATAGAAAGAACAAACCCAAAACAAATCCCCAGCATTCCAGAGCAAAAAAGACCAATAATTTCCCGCACCTTTTGTCTGTTAACAGGGGAAAAAAAAGGAGTTCAGCATTTGGGCTGAGATGACATGGAAATGGGACAGTTAGAAAGACAGAGAGAGTATAGAGGTGAGAAGAGAGCAACAAACACATTAGAGATGTTTAGACGCAACTTTGCCTCCTGATGAAACTTCCAGTTACTGGGACGAATTTGGGATTAAAATGAGCTGGCGGAAGGTGTGGCTAGCCTCTTCCCAATGTAGACCCTACAGAGAACAGAATATTCACAAACATATTTATTTGATTACTATAAACATAGACATTTCCATTTATTTCCCAGTCTTCCTTTAGCTGTTGACCCACATTTGTGATGCCAATTAACATTTTCAGTCCTGAATTTATTTTAATGAAGCAAAAATTATTATTGTGCAGTACATTTGTTTAAAGGAAGAAAATATTTCAGTACTTCAATTTTCAGTAGTCAAAAACCTTGAATCATTGATTCTAAATGGCTCAAAAATACTGAAATCAGGTAAAATAGGATTTTGTGACAAATAGATGTGGATTTGGCAGAAACAGTACTAAAAGTTTAAACAAGAGTTTTGAAACTCACCCAAGTCCTAAGGCGAGGATGTGTGAAACCAGAAGAGAGGGAAAGAAAACTTTGAGGAAATCTGCTGAGAACACTCCTCCTTTCTTCATGGCACCGGTTTTTCTCATACTTAGTGTGACTGAACCTGAACGCTTTGGGTGCCTAAACTGGAACTCCCTGAGAAAATCAGATAATTTTAAAAGTCCTTTACATTTCATGTTATTTAGCAGTGTTGAGAAAGAACAAATACATTTCAAAAGTGAAGCTCAAGAGTATAGTACAATTACAGTATATTATCCCATATGCCTAGGATAGGTAAGCAGGTAGTTTGCAACTAGTAATGATTAAGAAAAATTCTGATAACGTGTCTCTTCTTCTTAGAGTATTCTCTTGTTCTTTAAAAGTTTGGATAACCCACTAATTTAGCACCTGTGATACATGTCATACAACTTTCAAAATATTAAGTTACAAACTGAGGCACTCGACCACCTCAGTCTTCAAATATATGGGACTACGGGACTGTGGTGGCATAGTGGTTAAGGTACTGGTCTATGGACCAGTAGGTCCAGGGTTCAAAACCCACCTCCGCCAGGCTGCCACTGTTGGCTCATTGATCAGGGTCTTTAACCCACAACTGCTTGGATTGTAAGAAATCAAGTCACTCTGGATACATGACAAGATTTTTCTCAGCACTTGTCATTTGTTCGGCAGTCGTCGCACTTACTTAAATTTAAAAACATAAAAGTGTCAGTCTCACAATAGCTCTCCTAAAATCCGCTTTTTAAATTTTTCCCATACATTCTTAGAGCAGACAAGTCACCATGGGTTAGTGCTGGGCGGTATGATAAAAAAAATTATCAGTTTTTTTTTTTTCTTTTTTCAAAGATTCTGGCAGTTTCAGAGTATATCACTTTATTTATTATCTTCCAGGACTGGGCATTTATACATGTCTGTAGCTTATTCCACTGTACACTGAATACTCGTTGTGTTTGGAGGAAGAAGAATGCTGAGTTGCATCCCAAAAACACCATACCTACTGTGAAGCATGGAGGTGGAAACATCATGCTTTGGGGCTGTTTTTCTGCAAAGGGGACAGGACGACTGATCCGTGTTAAGGGAAGAATGAACGGGGCCATATATTGTGAGATTTTAAGCCAAAACCTCCTTCCATCATTGAAGATGGAACGTGGCTGGGTCTTCCAGCATGACAATGATCCCAAACACACCGCTCGGGCAATGAAGGAGTGGCTCCGTAAAAAGCATTTCAAGGTCCTGGAGTGGCCTAGCCAGTCTATAGACCTCGACCACATAGAAAATATGTGGAGAGAGTTGAAAGTCCGTGTTGCCCAGCGACAGCCCCAAAACATCACTGCTCTAGAGGAGATCTGCATGGAGGAGAGGCCAAAATACCAGCTACAGTGTGTGCAAACCTGGTTAAGACTTACAGGAAACGTTTGACCTCTATCATTGCCAACAAAGATTATGTTACTGAGTTGAACTTTTGTTATTGACCAAATACTTATTTTCCACCATAATTTACAATTAAATTCTTTAAAAATCCTACAATGTGATTTCCTGGATTTTTTTCTCATTGTTTTTTTCTCATTTGTCTCTCATAGTTAAAGTGTACCTTTGATGAGAATTACAGAAAATTATATATATAGAGTGTGTATGAGAGAAACTCTGGACCATACATTAGACTGAAATGACATAATTACAAATTCGATTGATGTCACAGACTGACATATTCCGTGAGTACACTGTTGTATAGTATCAGGTCAATATCAGTATGTGTATTGATGCATCCCTAGCACAGGATATTGTAGCTGAAAGAGCAAAATGGCTTAGGTTTCCCACTCACTTTGGAGGAATATTTTCAGGTCGACTGGACCAGTCTGCCACCCAGCTCTCCCCTTTGTCCACGAGGATATCAACCTCCTTGTCCTTATCCAGACGGTCATCTTCTGACTGCATAGGAGAAGAGGAAAAAATAATTAGGAGCATGTATAAAAGTATTTACAATAATGATAATGACAGTGTCCTCCAAAATAAAACCATGTCTTACCTGACAATCTCTCTCACTTGGCATCTCTACATCAAATGTGATCAGACCCTCATCATGCTCAGGACTATGAGGTCTGGGAGGACTACAAAGCAAGCAAACCAAGCACAAATACACAAGTACAAATATAAACTGTATTTGTTCACAGAGGTGATAAAACTGTAAAATACAACTTATTGATAAATGTCTAAGTCTGAAGACGCAGAATACATTTATTTTACACCTATTGATATACATGACCTAAATTTAGTCAAATTTGTTTTTTACACTGACTAAAATGTGATATTTATTCAAGGTAAACACACTGTAATTACTTAAAATGTGCACACATTTGAGCGACTTTCAATCATTCACTAACACAATGCTGCCACACAGCCAAAATGGTTCTCTCTGTGTTTTAAGGCTTTCATAGTTGGTGCAGACTGCTTTTTCAAGCTGTCCATTTTGTGGAACCGATATGAAACAAAAATAATTAGAATATGAAGGAAAGTGTTCTGTTTAAATAAAGAAAAGGTAAAAATCACAGTTTAGCGAGAAACAAAATTTTACATTTCATGAACCAGATGTCATTCAGGTTATTATTTTAAATATAATAACTTAACATTCACGACGTCATAAATCTCATTTTCAATGTTTTATATTCCAGGTTGTTACATTTTTTCATGCAGACTTTCCATCAAAAATTCTGCTCCATCAGCAAGTCTATTTTACCTATACTTATCACTCTCTATCTAAGACAAACAAAGATAGTGAATTCAGTATAGACATATTTAGTCAAATTATGGAATACAGTCACAGTTTTGCACTATAAAATGATGTATAGAAATAATGACAGATAATAATAATGACAAATATACCCTGATCTAATGTAATCTATATATCTGATCTAAAACCTTTGTAAAGATTGAATTTTCACCATCTTTCCTAAATCTAAACCATATGCATGCTGTTAGCTGTTATGTATGGTGGGGGAAAAATAACATATTGGCATCCATCTCATGAAAATCATTATGTACAATCATAGGTTTCATGAAAGTAAATATAATGCAATTTCATCATACCAGCTACATCCTATGGTGCAAAACACTTGTTTTATGTTCTCATATTCCAGAATATGTGGTGTGCCATCTTACATACTAGCAAAATGATTTTAAAATGGTTTGATGAACGCCACTTCCTGATTCCTCAAAGAACTGGAAGATTTTCTTCTTGGTAGAATGGCCCAACACTCACTACAATCTATTCATGACTTCTACAATAGTATAGCATGTATATTGTTGTAATATTTTTTAATAGTTATACTATTTTTATAGATGTTTTTTGTACATCCCCATCTTCAACAAGCAAATTACCTGAAGCACAGCACTTCACGCGTCCACTGGCTTAAACACTAATCCTCTAATCTTTTTGTGCCCTACCAGTTGCTTCACTACAGAAAATATGCATGGCAACAAGCTATTAAGACCCAAAATTTCTGTAGCCACTTGTGTAATATTCCTCTCCAAAGTTCAGCTGTTTCACTGAGTCCCTACCTCTGTTGTATCACAGTTCTCTCACCTGTTACAGGAGGAGCTGCTGGGGCTGGACTCGTGCTGGGCATCTAGCAGAATCTTCTCCATGTCCCCATTGTGAATTGAAGAAGAAGATGGCACATGTTCAAGTCCTCCAGCCAGGCTCTCCTCCGCCACTTCCTGTACAGTCTGGAGAGCCTCTAGCACCACCGGTTCTCCTGTGTTCCCATTGGTCACAGAGGAAGCCAAGTTTGGGTTCAGCTGCTGGGACACAGGTGCCGTATTCCCATTCAGCTCCAACTCTATCCAGGACCCTGAGAAACCAACCTAATTATTAATTATGTGGGAAACACCAAACTGAATTCAAGCAACATACAGTGGGGCAAAAAAAGTTTTTAGTCTGCCACTGATAGTGAAAGTTCCCCTACATAGAAAGACGATAGAGGTCTGTAATTTTCACAATAGCTACACTTAGCTACACAATAGCTACAACTATCAGAGACAAAATGAGGAAAAAAAAGAATCACATTGTAAGATTTTTAAAGAATTTAATTGTAAATCATGGTGGAAAATAAGTATTTGGTCACCCACAAACAAGCAAAATTTCTGGCTCTCACAGACCTGTAACATCTTTTTTAAGAAGCTCTTCTGTCCTGCACACGTTATCTGTATTAATGGCACCTGATTGACCTCGTTATCTGTATAAAAGACACCTGTCCACAGCCTCAAACAGTCAGACTCCAAACTCAACCATGGCCAAGACCAAAGAGCTGTCGAAGGACACCAAGAAGAAATTGTAGACCTGCACCATGCTGGGAAGAGTGAATCTACAATAGGCAAGCAGGTTGGTGTGAATAAATCAACTGTGGGAGCAACTGTAGAAAAATGGAAGACCACTGATAATCTCCCTCGATCTGGGGCTCCACTCAAGATCTCATCCCATGGGGTCAAAATGATTATCAGAACGGTGGGCAAAAATCCCAGAACTACATTGAGGGACCTGTTGAATGACTGGCAAAGAGCTGGGACCAAAGTAACAAAGGCTACCATCAGTAACACACGACGCCGTGAGGGACTCAGATCCTGCAGTGCCAGGCGTGTCCCACTGCTTAAGCCAGTACATGTCCAGGCCCATCTGAAGTTTGCCATAGAGCATATGGATGATCCAGAAGAGGATTGGGAGAATATCATGTGGTCAGATGAAACCAAAATAGAACTTTTTGGGAAAAACTCAACTCGCCGTGTTTGGAGGAAGAAGAACACCATACCTACTGTGAAGCATGAGGGTGGAAACATCATACTTTGGGGGCTGGTTTTCTGCAAAGAGGACAGGACGACTGATCCGTGGTAAGGGAAGAATGAACGGGGCCATGTATCATGAGATTTTAAGCCAAAACCTCCTTCCATCAGTGAGAGCATTGAAGATGGAACGTGGCTGGGTCTTCCAGCATGACAATGATCCCAAACACACCCCTCAGGCAACGAAGGAGTGGCTCCGTAAAAAGCATTTCAAGGTCCTGGAGTGGCCTAGCCAGTCTCCAGATCTCAACCCCATAAAAAATTTGTGGAGGGGCTTAAAAGTCCGTGTTGCCCAGCGACAGCCCCAAAACATCACTGCTCTAGAGGAGATCTGCATGGAGGAATAGGCCAAAATACCAGCTACAGTGTGTGCAAACCTGGTGAAGACTTATAGGAAACGTTTGCCCTCTGTCATTGCCAACAAAGGTTATGTCACAAAGTATTGAGTTGAACTTTTGTTATTGACCAAATACTTATTTTCCACCATGATTTGCAATTAAATTCTTTAAAAATTCTACAATGTGATTTCCTGGAATTTTTGTCCTCATTTTGTCTCTCATAGTTGAAGTGTACCTTTGATGAAAATTACAGACCTCTCTCATCTTTCTAAGTAGGAGAACTTGCACAATCAGTGGCTGACTAAAAACTTTTTTGCCCCACTGTAGGTATTTTTTTAATTCTAGGTAGTTGATGTTGCTCTATTATCTTGAAAATATTTGGCCATTCATTAAAAATGCTTTATCAGTGGTAGCCTAGCGGTTAAGGTACTGGACTTTGGATCAGAAGGTCCAGGGTTCAAATCCCACCTCTGCCAAGCTACCACTGTTGGGTCCTTGAGCAAGGCCCTTAACCCACAATTGCTTGGTTTGTAAGACTGTATCAATTGTAAGTCGCTCTGGATAAGGGCGTCTGCTAAATTCTGTAAATGTCCCAATGTCACATAACATTTAATCCTTAGGAATGTATTAATATAAAACTATCCACACTATATTACTTCAACCATTACTAGTAACAGTTATTAATAAATTAAATATATTAAATTAGTTCACAAGTACATTTTCCAGTCACAAATGTGTCCCTGTCCTTGCAACCAATGATTTGTGAAACATTTTTACTTTTTAAAAGAAGAACAAAAAAAAAAGAATATTATGCTGGTATTTACCAGACACACTGATCACAGGTTGCTTCAAATTCTGACACACTCACATTGTCATTGGTTTTAGCATTTATACTAGACATGTCCAAGCACTGTCTGCTCTTCAAGGTTGCCTAGCAACACTGACATTAGGCAGAAACACCTCAGCAACCATATGTATAGTCAATAAAGTAAGATTTAGAGCAATGTAATGCACATGCAATTCATATAAAGTTTTTCCCCTTTAGCTGATGACTTTAGATGATACTTCCCACCCCTGAATAAACATAAATAATTGAACATTTTAACGATAAACTGAATTAGAAAACAGTTAACAATATTAAGAATTAATGAATGTTTTAAGTACATGCGCTTGGATGGGCATTGATCCCACTGATTTACTACGGGACAAATTTTCACTGTCAAAACAACCATTTATTTAATCACACAGATCTGATCATTTAGACAAGAAAGTACCTTTTTATTTACTTCGCTCCTTCAATATTACTGTGGTCTTTGTTTGCTTTCCTTTTGCCCCAGACTAGTTGCCATGACAGTGAGCAGGTCCAGGATTCCAATGGCTTTTCATGTTAAGAGGCCCCAGTTGTCACCTTGCATTAAAACAATGAAAAGCTTGAGGATACATTCCCCCCAGCTGCTGAAAAAAGCTGGTGTGCCTGTGAACTGGCTATCCCACAGCCCAGTCATTCTATGTATCACAACACATGAAAGCTCTCAAACTTCAATAACAATGCGATTTTAAAATAATCAAACATTACAATCAAACATACAAAAAGGCCAAACTCCAAAAAAATATGTTTTTAAATTGTCTCAACTGAGTATGGTAGTGGTATAGCCTTTCCGTTTGATTTCCTTAATTGTTTAAGTCTTGTGGGTAACCTTGTTAACAGCTTTTACAGAAACCAAAGTCAATGTTGTTCCACTTAACTGTAATCACTTCAAACCGTTGATAAGTAGTTGAAAACTGTTCCCCAGTTAGTTTGTGTTTAATGTTGAAACCAAATATTATTGATAGGGTTCAAGTCTGGACATGACCAGGCCAAAACATAAGTCTGAATTACTTGATCTCAAGCCACTTGTGGGTGGTCTTTGCAGTGTGAGCAGGAGTATTGTCTTGTTGAAAAATGACAACCGATCATTCCCTGAGAAAACAACTTTCCAAAAATGTTTTCCTGTACTCTGTCTTTGAGAACTCTACATTTCAGCAGGTGGTCAACTCTCCTTGAAGAGGCTTTGGACCTTCCATCTTTAAGATCCTTCACCTGTTGTTTCAAAGCACTGACCTATTATTGAATATAGCTTATAAAGAGATAGGGATTTGCCTTTAGGGCCTTATAAATTTCAGAATAGCAGCTAGTTGGACCAGTAGTAGTTTCTGACAGCAACAGTAATTGGGACGAGGATTTAACCCACAATTGCTTGGATTGTACGACTGTACCAATTGTAAGTCGCTCTGGATAAGGGCGTCTGCTAAATGCTGCAAATGTAAATGTAAACACTGTGTATATGCACTGTGTGTATGTATAACACGCATGCGCAACACGTGCACACACACGCACACACGCACGCACACACATACAAATCATAAAACTATTTTATTACTATTGTCAGGCAGGTCAAACCATCCAGACCAGCCTTAATTGAATCTACTGCAGAACCACAGAAGGAAGGAAGGTTGATTATGTAATCTCATACACAGCCATGCTGTGTAAACAAACTGTTCTTTTGTCTCGCTATTGCTAAGCCTCGCACTGTATGCCTTAGTCACATCATTCAGGTGGTAAAACAGTGGTGATAATGCCATGCTTGCAAAAAAATGTTTGCTCTGACATGGAAGAAAACCTCTAGGGTTTACAGAGAATGATCTGAGAAAGATAAAATATCACATCAATATGGACAAAATGTTTCCAGCACCTTGTCGAATCTCTGCCACAAAGAACTGAGGCAGTTCTGAAAGCAAACAGGTTGCCCAACCCAGTACCAGCAAGGCATACCTATTAAAGAAGACAGTGTGTGTGTGTGTGTGTGTGTGTGTGTATATGCATATGCCACCAACAGGACAACAAAGTTATCAGGCCAAAATGTTTTTGCCTGGGGTTATTTGATCCCTGAGGTCTTAATGAAATTTTTGTGACATGATTTAGTCAAAATACCATATAGATCAGACAGCAAATCACCTTTTTAACTTGTTTACACAGCCCTTTTCAGCCTGTTCCTTTAAATGATACTGATTTTTATCCTCATCCTACTGATTCATGTGTGTATGAAATTGTTCCCCTAATCCTTATGATATCATGTGTTTAAGTAATTTGTTGCAGTAATGTAGTTTAAACATGGGTAAAACATAGGTAATAACATAGTTAAATAACTAGCAGTTTATAACGCTAACGCTGCTAAATCAACTTCACTGTACACCCTAAATTGCATGTGATTCTGTTTCTGTGTGAGGTATCTACTTTGAACATTTTATGTTTGACTCCTAATTTTCAGGGCCTTGAATAACAGATTCGACTCTTCTTGGGACCAGTGTCGACAATGTAGCAATTCTGTCGCTAGATGTGGCAACTTTTCAGACCCCTCTAGCAACTTATTTTCAAAAAAACTACTAGCAACAAATCTAGCGACTTTTTGTACAAACCTTCTACATAGTTTGTTTTGTAATTATGTACATGTGTTGGGTTTGTCCTGTACACAGAGTAAAAGAGAGTGTAAACGGCTGATACAATCTGATACTAGGCAGCATGCAAATGACATAAAAATGTCATAAATATGCAAAATAAACAAAGTAGCATTTACAATGCTACTTAACTACTATGTTCATAAACTTACAAGCTATTTTAGCTTAAGTAAGTTATCTTAACACTTGCAAAAATGGGGCAGATAGCACACATGTACAAGTTTTTGGGACACTGCCATCAAAATATACTTTATCCACTGAGCTCTTCTGTCCTCTGAGGCTGGGGCCCAATGTGGTGATTTGTGCTGGCTCTGTGCAGCCCACAACAGAGCAACTCCCAGTCTCAACTCTTAGCTTCAACATAATGCACAAGCCATGGGTGGAGATACTCAGATGGAGGTGGTATAATACTAATGAGTTTACTCCAGGCATTGGATGATGTGCCAATCTGAACGATTTATTGAATCTCATGTATCCATGGAAGCCCACAAAATGACTAGGTTGTCTTATTTAAAAGTCTATGTGATAGTGGGCAATTTAGATACCCAATTCTATGTGCGCAATAATTGAACAGGTTTTACATAACATGTCCCCCGTTAACAATTACCTAGTTATTTACAATTCTCCCCTCCATTTTTATCTTCAACCCCCCTCCACCTTGTTTTGCTTCAATTTAACACCGCCTTCAAGAAACATGCTATGTTAAGTCACCACGGATTGGTCCACATGCAATCACTCGTTCCATGTTTCTACGCAACGCCAAGCATCTAATATTTATGGCGTATTTTCATTGGTCCCACTTAATGACGTCATCCGTTTTCCCGCCTCAAAGCTGCCCTGTCTGAGCAAGGAGGAAATTCCAACCGAAGAAAACAATGGATGGTGCAGAACTGTGTAAAACCGAGAGCTAGTCAGAGAGCGAAAAACAGAACTCACTGTGCAAAGTATCCTAAGTTTTGGCGCAAGACTGTTTATAAAAGAAGCTTACCATTCAGGCCTGGCTCTTCATTGTTATTCTCCTGCAAAGTGGCTGCAGCAGACATGTTGCCTCTTTCCACGTACTCGATCCGTCAACACAGCACGCGCGGGTGCGCGCTCATGAACGTGCAAAAGCTGTGCGTGCCCTCGCGGCTCCACCCACATTCATTCACAGCCTTCTGCCTAACCCCTGTGTGTTTATTTGCGCGTTTAGATAAATAACAAGGCATACCTTCTCGTTTTTACTTTTTCTATAGAGCACGTCAGTCATGTATAATGAGTGAAATTGATCGAAAATCTTCCATCACTCACACAGCTACGAACAGTAATGCAGGGTTTCCACAGGTCAATTGGTATGTCCCACGCAGTGACTAGTACTAGTACTGATTAGCACCCGGTCCCTGCGACCCCCAAATTGAATTTATTATATCTTAATTATAACAGTGTGTCTATTTGTACTAAATAGAAATAGCACTAACCACACAGCCTGACTATTTGCACTAACCTCGCCTAGAAAATCATGTGACTATAGTTATTGTATGGTTATAGTTAGTGTAAATAGCATGGTGTTGCTTTTTACACTAGTTTAAATTGAATGAAATTACAAAGGTACATGTCATCTGTAGGTGTATACAGTGGGGCAAAAAAGTATTTAGTCAGTCACTGATTGTGCAAGTTCTCCGACTTAGAAAGATGAGAGAGGTCTGTAATTTTCAGCATAGGTACACTTCAACTATGAGAGACAAAATGAGTAAAAAAATTTTAAAGAATTTGAAGAATTTAAAGGATTTTTAAATAATTGAATTGTAAATCATGGTGGAAAATAAGTATTTGGTCAATAAATTTGGTTCAACTCATTACTTTGTAACATAACCTTTGTTGGTATTTTGGCCCATTCCTCCATGCAGATCTCCTCTAGAGCAGTGATGTTTTGGGGCGACACGGACTTTCAACTCCCACCACATATTTTCTATGGGGCTGAGGTCTGGAGACTGGCTAGGCCACTCCAGGACCTTGAAATGCTTTTTACGGAGCCACTCCTTTGTTGCCTGAGGGGTGTGTTTGGGATCATTGTCATGCTGGAAGACCCAGCCACGTTCCATCATCAATGCTCTCACTGATGGAAGGAGGTTTTGGCTTAAAATCTCACGATACATGGCCCCGTTCATTCTTCCCTTAACACGAATCAGTCGTCCTGTCCCCAAAGCATGATGTTTTCAACCCCAAGCTTTACAGTATTTATGGGGCAACTCAGAATTCTTCTTCCTCCAAACATGGTGAGTTGAGTTTTTACCAAAAAGTTCTATTTTGGTTTCATCTGACCACATGATATTCTCCCAATCCTCTTCTGGATCATCCATATACTCTCTGGCAAACTTCAGATGGGCCTGGACATGTACTGGCTTAAGCAGTGGGACACGCCTGGCACTGCAGGATCTGAGTCCCTCTCAGCGTAGTGTGTTACTGATGGTAGCCTTTTTACTTTGGTCCCAGGTCTCTGCAGGTCATTCATCAGGTCCCTCAGTGTAGTGAGATTTTTGCTAACCGTTCTCATGATCATTTTAACCACGCGGGATGAGATCTTGCATGGAGCCCAGATCGAGGGAGATTATTAATGGTCTTGTATGTATTACAATTGCTCCCACAGTTGATTTATTCACACCAACCTGCTTGCCTATTGTAGATTCACTCTTCCCAGCCTGTTGCAGGTCTACAATTTTCTTCCTGGTGTCCTTCGACAGCTCTTTGGTCTTGGCCATGGTTGAGTTTGGAGTCTGACTGTTTGAGGCTGTGGACAGGTGTCTTTTATACAGATAGCGAGGTCAAATAGGTCAGATCTATTTATATAGTGCTTTTTACAATGTCTCAAAACAACTTTACAGGTTTAGATTATCTCCTAATAACTACGTCCATTCTCAAATTGAGCAAGCCTAGGGCGACAGTGGCAAGGAAAAACTCCCTGAGTGTTATAGGAAGAAACCTTGGGAGGACCAAGACTCAAAAAGGGACCCAACCTCCTTGGGCGGCGTAGATGATAAATCTAAGAGCGAAACTAAAGTCTTGGAGTCAAAGTTCGAATAAAAATGGTTAGTATGCACATCAGCGTAAGTGGCCCGGGTATGTGGGGCTGGAGCTGATGACGGAAGCAGCTTGAGTGGAGCTGCAGCGGATGAACATCAGGTGTGGGGCTGGAACCGGGGGCAACAGACAAACAGCTCGGAGAGAAAACCCGAAAATGCAAATTAGTTATTGTTAAGAGCACAGTGTTATTAACAAGTCACTGATGCCATGTCAATCACTGATGCCATGTGTAGCAGAGACCCCGGCAGCATTAGCTAGTAGCAGCATAGCTTTAGAAAGAGGAGAACTGTAGGGAAAACACAGCCAAGAGGGACACATGAGACATTGGCAAACCCCACGGGAGGCCAGAAGACAGCAACCCAACGTCTTCTGATCACCATAAGGACTTCTTTGATTATTGGAACACCCCCAGCTCTGCCCTTATTCTAAGGCAAGGATGCACCGAGTCAAGATCACGAGGACCAGAAGCCCAGTTCAGCCAGACCGCCCACTCGACACTCCGGCTAGAGGACAAGGCAGGCAGGCCCCAGACATGACTCCAGACTCCGGCCCCAGTGACCAAGCCATGCATCCTGGTCTAAATCTAGATCCAAGCCGTTAAATAGGTATGTCTTTAGCCAGACTTACATACATTTACATTTGACAGCATTTAGCAGACGCCCTATCCAGAGCAACCTTACAATTGGTACAGTCTTACAATCCAAGCCATGTGGGGTTAAGGGACTTGCTCATGGACCCAACAGGTGGCAGCTTGGCAGAGTGGGATTTGAACTGGAACCTTCTGCGGAAAAAGGAGACTGACTAACGGACACAAGCAAGAGGAGAATAAAGGAGAAGTAAAAGGAGAACCAAGGTACAAAACGGTGGAGAGGCGGGATGGAGTCATGAAACGAAAGTGGGAAGTTTGATTCCATAGTTGGGGGCCATGTTAGAAAGCCTTTCCCCATGCTGTGACTTTTTCATTCTAGGAAACTAAAAAGAAGTCCTGCCCAACCCTGCGAACGAAATAGACGAGTTGGATTGTAAAACTCTAAGAGTTCACTCAGATAATGTGGGGACCAGGCCAGTGAGAGCTTTATAAGTTATAAGAAAGTATTTTGTAATCAATGCACAGAATTTGACTGGTAACCAGTGGGTGATGATAGAACAGGAGTGATATGATCAAAATTTTATTAGTTCGAGATGCATCGGGCAGCTGCATTCTGAACTAACTAAAGTTTATTTATAGATTTACTAGAGCATCCAGTAAGTAAGTCATTACAGTAATCCAACCTTGAGGTTATAAACGCATGAACAAGTTTTTCTGCATCATTAAAAGAGAGGATATTTCTAAGTTATATATATATAGGTGCCATTAATACAGGTAATGAGTGGAGGACAGAAGAGCTTCTTAAAGAAGAAGTTACAGGTCTGTGAGAGCCAGAAATCTTGCTTGTTTGTGGGTGACCAAATACTTATTTTCCACCATGATTTACAATTAAATTCTTTAAAAATCCTACAATGTGATTTCCTAGATTTTTTTTTCTCATTTTGTCTCTCATAGTTGAAGTGTACCTATGATGAAAATTACAGACCTCTCTCATCTTTCTAAGTCAGAGAAATTGCACAATCCGTGACTGACTAAATAGTTTTTTGCCCCACTGTACATTTACACTTAATGTAAGTAGTGTGATTTTACTATGAACACCTAGTACAAATAGTAAGGTACTGGTATTTACACTGAGTCTTACAGTATATTAATGGAGTAATACAGTATATTAGTAAAGCAAAACATACTATATTACCCCCACTTATACTGGTCAGGGTCTCGGGGGAGGGACTGCAGCCTAACTCGGAATTCACTGGGCACAGGCAGAGATGGAGAGGGCACCAGTCCATCACAGAGTTTCTTAAATGCATCACCTGACCTACACATTGCAAGGCCCACCCAGGATTTTAATCCAGGCCCTCAGGTACAGCTGTCACGATGCGGGCAAGGGAGGACACGGGAAACGGACGTATGTGCAAGAGTGACAGATTTATTAACAGGTGACATAGTGCAATACATAAACAAACCACATAGAACTAAACAATGACGGATGAGTAACGGCTCCGAAGCGCAAAGGACAGGAAAAAAGAAAAAGCCAGGAAACAGAACAGACCCAGACTAACCCATAGGAGCAGAGCAAAACACCGACGAGAACAGGGCAGGGGGCCAGAACAGAGGAGGGACAGACACTAGATCAAACAAGGCAAGAGACGATAAAGGGAATGAAGAGTCTGGGCTCGCAGGCCACACCGGCACACATTCGGACCACGGGGTAAAGCGACCCAAGGGAGTCCTTAAGCACCCCGCTTGCGCCCAGTCCATGGGCCAATTGGACCCCTGCAAAAAAGTCCTGAACGCAGCTGGAGACCCCCGCGATACAGGCCCAGCCCTCCACCAGGGGGGTGTGGTCCACGAACCGACATCAGCAGGGACCCCAGGGGCGGCGTAGACGCGAGCAGGGGTCGCCGTCTTGCAGCTGGCGAGCGGAGTCACTGTCGGACTGCTGGCTAGCGGGAGTCTCTGAACGGGTCTCCGTCGAGCACTCGGCCTCTGGAAAGGCCTCCGTCGAGCACTCGGCCTCTGGAAAGGCCTCCGTCGAGCACTCGGCCTCTGGAAAGGCGGAGGGAGAGATGACCCAAGAGCCGGCGATCTCAAGGCTCTGAGACACAGCTGAGTGAGCCATCCCCAACACCCCCAGTACCCCCAGGACAAGCTTCTCCACCCTCGGCCCTCCCAAAAATTGCTGGACGAACTCTATCCTACTCTTGGCAATTACCAGGGCTTCCGAGACCCCCTGGAGGACCCCCTGGACCTTGGACATAGCCCAAAGCGCTGGAGACACCCAGGCTCCTCCAGCAGCTGGTAAGCTGAGGATCCAGCATGTGGCAGGCCAGTCATGGCAACCGCTGGCACTCAGCATGTGAGGGCGTGAACGCGGTGCTAGAGGGCGCAGGGTCTGGTGTTGAGAGGGCAGGCGTGGGTTCCAGCGCTGAGCTAGCGAGCGCCAACTCGGGCGTTGCGGCAGAGAGCGCAGGGTCCGGCGTCGAGAGAGCGGGCGTGGGCTCTGGCGCTGATTTAGCGGGAGTGGTCCTCCGCTTCCGGCACCATTTCCTGGCCGCACGGGAGGATCCCCTGTCCGGGTCTTGAAGGGTCAAGTCCGGACAGGAGGTCTTGATAGCTGTGTCCAGGCTGAGCTGAGTTACGGGAGGCTGGTACTCCCATTTCAGGTAGACGAGTATCCGGAGGACATCAGAGGACTCTGACCAGGCATTCCGAAGGACGGGCGACACCCTTGCTACGTCCACTGTTAGGTCTGGCTTTCTGTCACGATGCGGGCAAGGGAGGACACGGGAAACGGACATATGTGCAAGAGTGACAGATTTATTAACAGGTGACATAGTGCAATACATAAACAAACCACATAGAACTAAACAATGACGGATGAGTAACACAAAAGACAGCTAACATCTAATACACTTAACACACTACAGGGCTAATGCTCAAACAGACAGCTAACAAGGCGAACTCTAATACAAACAATGAACATGCAATATACACAAAAAACAGGCTAACAAGCTAGCAAGACAATAAGCTAAACATGTGACTAACAAGGCAAACACACAGAGACAAGCTAATATTACACAAAGCTAACATGTGAACCAACAAGGAAGCTAACGCTAAACACAGAACACAGCTAAACATGGAACACAGCTTAAACCTAAGACAACCACGATATACTAACAACACAGAGCAACAGGGAACTAGATACAAATACACAGAGAGCAAGACAAGAAGGGAGACAAACCAGTACAGAGAATCAGGAAGCATGGGACAGGAGCCAAGGACAACACCAAAGTGCAACAAAGCCAGACAAGGAAGTGAACAGGAAACGAGGTTTATATAGCTGACAGACCAGCAGGTGGCAACAGCCCCACCTGCTGGGTGGGAAGCAGAAGGCAGGGGGAGCAAAACCGAATGGATGCAAGCTGAAGGCTTGCATCATTGTTACAACAGCTGTTTCCAGCAGCTTGATTTAAATTACATTTACTACACACCAATATGTTATGTATAATTCCAACCCCAATGAGAAAACGGTTGGGATTGTATGGAAAATGCAAATAAAAAATATATGCAATGTTCCTTCCATTTCCTTTGAGTTTATGTCACTGCAGACAGTATTAACCCAATATATTTAATAAACATCCATTCCTGCAATTCAGGCCTGCAACGCATTCCAAAAAAGTTGGGAAACGAACAATTTAGAGCTAGTAATGAGGTAAACAAAACTAAAAAATTATGTAATTTCAAACAGGTTATGTCAACAGGTGATTATAATCATGATTTGGTACAAATGCAAAATTAGTTAAAGGCTGAGTGAGGAGTAAAGATGGGCAGAGGATCTCCAGTTTATCAACAACTGTGTAAAGTATTGAAATGTTTAAAAACAATGTTCCTCAAAGAAAGACTGGAGGGGATTTATATATTTCAGACCTAGCTTGTTCAGATGAATAATAGTTCTTGATGCAGTGCCGTTTGAGGGATCAGAGATCACGGCTCTTCAGTTTAGGCTTGTGCTCTTGCCCTTTACGCACTTGAATAGTTCCTTGAATTGTTTAATGATATTATGCACTGTAAAGGGAGAAATATTTAAATCCCTTCCAGTCTTTCTTTGAGGAACAAAGTTTTCAATATTGGGATAATTTAAATTATTTTCTAACACATTTGTTGATAAACTGGAGATCCTCTGCCCATCTGTTGATAAACTGGACATCCTCTGGCCATTTTTACTCCTCAAAGAGTCAACCTACTGCTCTTGTGCCAAATCATGATTGTAATCACCTGTTGATATTGCTAGCCCTACATGCCACCCCCCAACTTTTTTGGAATGTGTTGCAGGTCTGAAATGCAGGAATGGATGTTTATTAACAAATGAAATGAAGTTGACTGGAAAAAACATGAAATATCTGTCTGCAATGAAAATAATGTCGAAAGAAATGTAAGGAACACTGCATACATTCTTTATTTGCATTTTCCATGCTGTCCTAACTTTTTCTGATTTGGGGTCGTATGGTATTATACTAATTATTTACTAGAAAATAAATCACCAAAACACAATAAAAAAAGCAGCATGGAGACCATCATATTTACAGTGGTGCTTGAATGTTTGTGAATCCTTTAGAATTTTCTATATTTCTGCATAAATAAGACCTCAAACACCATCAGATTTTCTGAACTCCTGAAAGTAGACAAAGAGAACCCATTTAAACAAATGAGACAAAAATATTACACTTGGTCATTTATTTATTGAGGAAAATTAACCAATATTACATATCAGTGAGTGGAAAAAGTATGTGAACCTCTAGGTTTAGCAGTTAATTTGAAGGTGAAATTAGAGTCAGGTGTTTTCAATTGATGGAGTGACAATCAGGTGTGAGTGGGCACCCTGTTTTATTTAAAGAACAGGGAGCTATCAAAGTCTGCTTTTCACAACACATGTTTGTGGAAGTGTATCATGGCATGAGCAAAGGAGATTTCTGAAGAAAAAGAGTTGTTGATGCTCATCCGGCTGGAAAAGGTTACAAAACCATCTCTAAAGAGTTTGGACTCCACCAAGCCACAGTCAGACAGATTGTGTACAAATGGAGGAAATTCAAGACCATTGTTACCCTCCCCAGGAGTGGTCGACCAACAAAGATCACTCCAAGAGCAAGGAGTGTAATAGTTGGTGAGGTCACAAAGGACCCCAAGGTAACTTCTAAGAAACTGGAGGCCTCTCTCACATTGACTAATGAGTCCACCATAAGACGAACACTAAACAACAATGGTGTGCATGGCAGGGTTACAAGGAGAAAGCCACTGCTCTCCAAAAAGAACATTGCTGCTTGTCTGCAGTTTGCTAAAGATCATGTGGACAAGCCAGAAGGCTATTAGAAGAATGTTTTGTGGACAGATGAGACAAAAACAGAACTTTTTGGTTGAAAAGAAAAGCGTTATGTTTGGAGAAAGGAAAACACTGCATGACAGCATAAGCATAACCTTATCGCATCTGTGAAACTTGGTGGAGGTAGTATCATGGTTTGGGCCTGTTTTGCTGCATCTGGGCCAGGACGGCTTGCCATCATTGATGGAACAATGAATTCTGAATTATATCAGAGAATTCTAAAAGGAAAATGTCAGGACATCTGTCCATGAACTGAATCTCAAGAGAAGGTGGGTCATGTAGCAAGACAACGACCCTAAGCACACAAGTCGTTCCAACCAAAAATATTTAAAGAAGAATAAAGTTCATGTATTGGAATGGCCAAGTCAAAGTCCTGACCTTAATGCAATCGAAATGTTGTGGAAGGACCTGAAAATTTTTTTTTTGTAACATATAAAGCTCTACATGGCCTGGGCCAACAGTATAAGGGTGAAATCTTAGAGACTTACAATCCAGCTCATCTACTTCATTTGCAGGGTGCAGGACTTCTTTTAGTTCCTAGAATTAAAAAAGTCACAGCAGGGAGAAAGGCTTTCTCATACATGGCCATCTGACTATGCAAAAAACTCACCACTTTAGTTTGTGATTCAGACACTCTCCAAATGTTTAAGTCTAGGCTACAAACATATCTATTTACACAGGCTTTTGCTTAGACTTAGACTGGGATGCATGGCTCAGGTTACTGGGTCTGCAGTCTGCCTTGTCCTTTGGCCGGGACTGTCTGGTTGGCGGTCCAGCTGGGCTGGGTTTCGGTCGTCTTGATCTTGACTTGTACATCCTTTCCATAAACTAAGGGCAAAGTTAGGGGTTCATATTTAAAGTGTTTTGTTGTGATCTGGGATGTTGGTTGCTGTCTTCTTGCCTCCCATGTGGAGGTGGGTTACTGATGTCTCATGTCATCCGTCTTGGCTGTGTTACTTTCTAATCTTACTAGCTATGCTGCTACATTTTCTCTTTTCTCTTCAAGCTTGTGTTCCGGTATCAGTTCCAGCCCCACACACTAAGATGTTCATCCGCTTCAGCTCCACTCAAGTTGTTTCTGTCATCAGCTCCAGCCCCACAATACCCAGGCCACAGCAGAGGGCAGTAACTCTCTCCCTCCTCCGGTTGGCTGGGGACAATGTGCAGCCAAGGAGTTTCCTGCTGAGGACTCAAGATCCTAAATAATACCGATATGCATTATTATTAAATCCATATTTTTTACAATATTTTATGCAATATTTTATTTATCTGTTAATATTTACTTAGTTCCTGTTTTTTAACTATTATTACAAACTTATTTGACTAGATTAATTAGTTTTATTCTTACATTTATCGTCTAAGCCATCCAAGGAGGATGGGTCCCTTTTTGAGTCTTGGTCCTCCCAAGGTTTCTTCCTTAACATAATTAGGGTGTTTTTCCTGGCCACTGTTGCCCTTGGCTTGCTCCATTTGGGATTGGCCCTAGATATTAGAAGATAATCTAAAATTGTAAAGATCATTTGAGACAACTCTCCATTGTAAAAAGTGCTATATCAATAAATCTGATTTGACTTGACGTAGATGGGCTACAGCAGAAGAAGGCCATACTGGGTCAGCATAAATTGAGCATCATTTAAATGCCACAGCCTAGCTGAGTATTGTTGGTGGCATCCTGAAGAAACATGACAAAGCGTTCAAGGTTTTGACTCCAGATTTGTCTCCAGATCCAAGCCTAATCCATGGACCCCTCTTGCAGCTTACAGAATTTAAAAGATCTGCTGCCAATGTCTTAGTGCCCAATACTACAGCTTTAAACGGTTTTTATTCAGGCCTCAACAGGTCAGTAATTTGATGGCAGGAGGGAGACCTACATAATAGTAGTCCGGTGGATTTACTGTTATGGCTGATTGGTATATATACACTATATTGCCAAAAGTATTCGCTTGTCTGCCTTCACATGCATATGAACTTGACATCCCATTCTTTATCCATAGGGTTTAATATGATGTCAGCCCCCCCTTTTCAGCTATAACACCTTCAAAGCTTCTGGGAAGGCACACAAGGTTTAGGAGTAGGTTTATTTGAATTTTTGACCATTCTTCCAGAAGCACATTTGTGAGGTCAGTCACTGATGTTGGCCTGGTGACTGGGTTGAGGTCAGGAGTTTGGTTGAGTTCAGGTGCAGGCCAGTCAAGTTCTTCCACAACAAACTTGCATGTGGAGACAAATCTGGTAAGATGGCGCCGGAGAGGTCGGCTGCCGTCGCAACTGCTCCGAACAACCTTTCGTTTTTAGACCCTTTTTTCACGTATTATACCGCAGAATTACCAGGAAAACATCACTCTATGGCTCACATTAGTTATACAAGAGAACAACTCCTGGAAATTAAGGACAAAAACACCCACCTGCAATCGCTTATAAGTCCAGACCCGAGCTGGCGCCGAGTGAGATCGTGAGGAAAACGGCGGCCCCGAGGGAAAAGAGCTGGCGTGAGGAAAACAGGCTGAGGGCTCGAGCACACCGTGCTCCACTGCCGAGTATCCTATTAGCCAATGTCCAGTCTCTTGACAACAAACTGGATGAACTCAGGGCCAGAATCAAGTTCCAGAGGGACACTCGTGACTGCAAACATCTTATGCTTCACCGAGACATGGCTGACCCCAGCGGTACCCGGACCACGCCATCCAGCCGGCTGAGTTTTTCCTCGGTACATCGCATGGACAGAACTTTGGAATCGGGGAAGTCGCGAGGTGGAGGAGTGTGTCTGATGGTGAACAGCAACTGGTGTGACAGTACCAACATTGTTCCACTCCGGCATTTCTGCTCACCTGACCTGGAACTTTTAACGATCAAATGCCGTCCTTTCTACCTGCCACGGGAATTCACCTCAGTGATTGTAAGTGCGGTTTATATTCCACCTCAAGCGGATACGGACATTGCTCTGTGTGAAATTCACGAGTCTCTCACTCGGTACCAAGCTCTCCATAAGGACTCTTTCTTCATTGTGGCTGGTGATTTCAACAGCGCCAACCTCAGACGCACCATGCCGGAATTCCACCAGCACATAACCTGTCCCACCAGGGGCAATAGGACACTGGATCACTGCTACACAACACAGAAAAGCAGTTATAAGGCTCAGGCACAGCCGCCGCCTTATAACCACGCCGCCATCTTCCTCATGCCGAAATATAAACAGCGGCTGAAACAGGAAGCCCCATTTCAGAAGGAGATCACGCGCTGGTCGGACCAATCAGAAGCTGCTCTACAGGACGCGCTGGATGACGTAGACTGGGAAATGTTCAAGTCCAGCTCCGATGATGTCAATATGTTTACGGAAGTAGTTGTGGGATTCATCGGGAAATTAATAGATGATACGGTTCAAAAGACCTCCATCCGGAAGTTTCCAAATCAGAAACCGTGGGTGGATAAAACCATCCACGATGCTCTAAGATCCCGAACTGCTGCCTATAACGCTGCACTCATCAGCAGAGACATGGAAGAGTACAAGTCCGCGTCTTACAGTGTGTGTAGAGCAGTGAAAGTGGCTAAACAGAGGTACGGGAGGAAACTAGAGACACAGTTCCAACAGAGTGGCTCTAGAGACCTGTGGCACGGACTACAGATCACCATCAGTGATAACGAGGGCAGACGCCTCCCTGGCGGAAGAGTTGAACACATTCTATGCTCGCTTTGAGTCTGCAGCTGGAGGTGTTAATGGAGATAGAGGTGCAATCTATGTTAATCAATGGCGCTATTGATATTGATGTTGGAAGCACTTCTGTAGCCCATGACCCCATCCACATAGACAAAGCAGCAGGGGGAGAGAAACTCACACCTGCAAGGAGATCTAACGTCCTCGTTATCACAGAGCATGACGTACGAAGGACATTCAAGAGAGTGAACACCAGGAAAACAGCAGGACCAGACGGCATCCCCGGACGAGTCCTGAAAGCCTGCGCAGACCAGCTCGCACCTGTGTTCACAACAATCTTCAACATGTCCCTGGAACAGTCCACAGTACCTGAGTGCTTCAAAAAGTCTGTCATCGTACCCGTACCAAAGAAACAGCAACCTGCCTGCCTGAATGACTACCGACCCATTGCTCTGACCCCATTGTGATGAAGTGCTTCGAGAGACTCATCAGGAACTTCATCACATCCACACTACCTACAACACTGGACCCACTACAGTTCGCTTACAGACAGAAAAGATCCACAGATGACGCAATAAATCATCTGTTACACACAGCACTCACGCACTGGACACAGGGAGGGAAATTATGTTAAAATGCTTTTTGTCGACTTCAGCTCAGCATTTAACACGATTTTGCCCTCCAAACTCACCGACAAGCTGGAGGACCTCGGCGTCAACCAACCGCTATGCAGATGGATCTCCAGCTTCCTGTCAAACAGGCCACAGTCAGTGAGAGTAGGGAAGCACACCTCACCACCCCTAGCTCTCAGCACCGGAGCACCCCAAGGATGTGTACTGAGCCCTCTCCTGTACTCTCTGTACACCCACGACTGCACTGCCACATCCAGCTCTACCACCATAGTCAAGTTTGCCGATGACACCGTTGTGATGGGCCTGATCTCCAACAACAATGAGCAGGCCTATCTTGAGGAGATCCTAAACCTGGAGATTTGGTGCCAGACGAACAATCTCCTCATCAACGTGAACAAGACGAAGGAGCTGATCGTGGACTTTGCAAAGAGGCAGGAGAGACACTACCAGCCGGTTTGTATCCAGGGAGCAGAGGTAGAAAGGGTGGACAGCTTCAGATACCTTGGGGTGCATATCACACACGACCTGACATGGACACAACATCACCTGCCTGGTGAAGAAGGGACGACAGCGTCTCTACCATCTCAGACGCTTGAGGGACTTCAGGCTATCTGACAAGGTACTGAAGAACTTCTACACCTGTATCATTGAAAGCATCCTAACTGGAAACGTCACAGCCTGGTTCGGGAACAGCACCGTGCAGGATAGGCGGGCTCTCCAGAGGGTGGTGCGATCGGCCGAACGCATCACACACACAGAGCTTCCTGACCTGCAGACCATCTACTACAAGCGGTGCCGTACCAGGGCCCAGAACATAGTGAAGGACCCAAGCCATCCCAATTATGGACTCTTCTCCCTGCTGAGGTCTGGGAAGCGCTACCGTGCCCTCAAAACCAAGACAGAGAGAATGAAGAGGAGTTTCTTTCCGCAGGCCATTCGGACTCTTAATCAGGACACATAAGTCACCACAATCACCTCACAGCTACACTACCGCACTTTACAAAATCAAACATCAGTATTGTTAATTGCTGCTATTTCCTCTTTTAACTTGTTAAATTCTCATTTCATTCCCATTTTATCTTTATTATTTTACTTTAATATATATATATATATATATATATATATATATATATATATATATATATATACATATACATATTTTTTTATTTTTCCAGTAATAGTGCACATTTTCGGAGCGTTGCAAAGAAGCATTTCACTGCAAGTTGTACTGTGTATAACAATGTACGTGACAAATAAAGTCTAAAGTCTAAAGTCTAAAGTCTAAAGTCATCCATGTCTTTATCAACCTTGCTTTGTGCACTTGTGTGCAGTCATGTTGGAACATGATGGGGCCATGCCAAAACTATTCCCACAAAGTTGGGAGCATGAAATTGTCCAAAATCTCTTGGTACGCTGAAGCATTAAGAGTTCTATTGTTTGATATTGTGGAATATGTCAAAGAAGCCCTTTATCCAGATTACTGTTTGCCTTTGAACCTATGTCAGTACTTGCACCACCTTCCTTGTTTTTCCCTAACAAGAAGAGACTCTAATTGTTATGAGCCGCGCTGCCAATGCTAGATGGCAGCCTTGGCTCATAGATGCGCCGGGAACAGTATGGTAGTCCTGAGCATGCATACCTCAATTTTAATCGGCACTTGGTCCATCATTGGAATCCACACCTGCGGGCTCAGGTATTTAAGAACGCTTCTGAGAATTGTTTGAGGTCGCACCCTCTCTCTATCTGAGACCTCACAGATCTCATGTGTGCTGTCACGTCCGCCCTTTTTCTCTTGAGTGAGCGCTCGCTCGCCCACTCTGCTTCTTAATGGGAGCGTTTCCATTTTTCTCCCCATGCTTGCCACAGTGCACTTTAGGCATTGTTAACGGCTTTTCTTTTCCCTGTTTATTTTCCTGCTAGGGAGAGGGGAGGTCTGGTCCACAGCTTGCCCTTCGGGCTGGGCCATAGCAGCCTCGGCCGCCCCACAGTCAGCCCAGACCTAGCTAGGCCTTCTGCCATCGTGGGTACACCCCCGAGGCAGGGGGCACTATGGGTTCGAGTGGCCAAAGGCTTGATGATGCCTTGGATCGGCTCTCAGCTCTGACTGTGACCCTCAAAGGGCTGTGCTCCAAGCAGCCACTCACACCATTCCCTGTCTTTGGGTCAGTCATGCTCACTCCCACCGCAGGGTCACTCAAACCAAGCTCCGTTCCTGAGCCGGTCAAGCCGAGTTCCATGCAGTGGGAGTGGGCGCGACTGAATTATTGGTTCCCTCTATAACCCTCCTAGCCTGAACAATGAAACATTCATGAACTGTCTGAATAACACTCAGAAACAATACTGAAGAAAACAAAACATGTTATTTCATGGGTGTTTCTGATTTATGTGAATGACCTTTATCTGTCTGCAAAGAGATTGTTTTTGCTTCTGTTCATGGATAACTCAAACATTTTTCTTTCAGATAAAGATGGCTACAGACTAATTTTAGCCATCAATAATGTCTAATATATGTCTAATACATGTTTAGTATATCCCGTGTCCACTGTTCCAAATTTCTTTTTATTCTCATCAATGAGAAACTCAAAAGTTCAGAGATGTCGAAAAGCATGCCTAATATATGTCTAATACATGTTTAGTATATCCCGTGTCCACTGTTCCAAATTTCTTTTTATTCTCATCAATGAGAAACTCAAAAGTTCAGAGATGTCGAAAAGCATGCAGGCAAAACATTTGTGGAGTTTTCTCGTGAGAAATCCGTCCTGTTCTATTAGTGGTGTTCAGCCAGCAATGTAAATACTCTGGAAGGCCTGCGACAGTTAATTGTCAAGGCGGGTCCTAACAGGAGGGACGGACACGTGCACAGGTTCTACAATAATAACTATATTTATTTAACTACAATAAAGGGAGCCACAGAGCAAACCAAAACTTAACATGGATATACAAAGCAATATACATAAACCGGCAAACACAAGACAAGACATAAGCGGGCTTGCCGCAAGACATAAACATAAATATCCTTGGTGTAATATCGCAAGCAAATCACGGAAGACAAGAGCAGTAAATAGCCACCAAACACCGCAACAGTCTGAAGGTCTACGACCAAACAATACCACACGATGAGGACCCTGCCTAAATACTGTCTCAGACAGCTGAAAGCAATCCTAACTAGGGCCCTAGCTTCTCCCTCGGGTGCTCCGCAGTCCGGCGGAGCACCGCAAATGTCATGTCCAGATCACCCCCTGGTGGCAAGGTGGGGCATAGCGAGTTCAAGTTCAAGCGATCCATGACATCCCCCCCAAAGAAGCCCGAGATGAAGCCAGGGCTTCTTAATAAAGGGTCCCTTGGGCCCCTTCCCCTTGTTGGGGGGCTTCTCTCATGACGACGCCTGGGGGGGGGAGTGAAGCACTCTGAAAGTCCTCTGAAAACTATAGGAAACAAACGGCCTCCAGGGAACAAACCACCTCCAGCGAACAAACGGCCTCTGGCAAGGCCTCTCGGGGACGTACGGCCTCTGGCAAGGCCTCTCGGGACTCACGGCCTCTGGCAAGGCCTCTCGCACAGACGCCCTCAGCGCACGTACTGGAACAGGAACAGTCGCCCTCGGCACAGCTACTGGAACGGTTGCTCTTGGTGCAGGCACAGGAGCAGGCGACCTCGGCACTGGCACAGGAGCAGGCGACCTTGGCACTGGCACAGGAGCAGACGACCTCAGCACTGGCACGGGAGCAGACGACCTTGGTGCTGGCACGGGAGCAGGCAACCTCGGCGCTGGCATGGGAGCAAACGACCTCGGCGCCGACACGAGAGCAGATGACCTAGGTACAAATGTTTGTGGTGCAGGAGTCGGTTTAAATGTCCTTGGGGAGGGAGTCGGTGCAACGCTCACTGGTACGGAACTGAGAGAACCGAAGTGCGCAGGACCAGAGCTAACGTGAACAGGTACAAAACTACGGGTTACCACAAACTCAGATGTGGGACTTTGTTGCATGGCCTGCAGGGATACAGAGTCAATGTGCTCAAGTATGGAACTAGAGGGCACAGCGTGCTCAGATACAGGGTTACACGAGACTAACGATTTGGACACGGTATCCATAAACTCAAAAACAGCATCAACATGCTTGGATACAAAACTAAAAGGCGCGAAACACTCAGATACAGCACTATACACTTCAACCAATTTAGACTTGGGTTCCACGAACTTAGACATGGCATTAACATGGTCGAACACAAAACCAGAAGGCACTACTCGCTCACATTCAGAACTATACGATGCAACCGATTCTGATTTGGGATCTGCAAACTCAGACACAGCATCAACATGCTCAGATACGAAACTAGAAGGCACTACTTGCTCACATTCAGAACTATACAACACAACCAACTCAGACTCAGAATCAGCAAACTTAGACATAGCATTAATATGCTCGGACACGAAACCAGAAAGTGCGACACGCTCAGATACAGGACCACACCAGGCTAATGATTCAGACACGGAATCAACAAACTCAGATACGATACTAGGGTGCTCCTCCATGATGTTAGCATGCTCCAGGGTGCGACAGGCTCCTTTACGGAGCTAGCGTGCTCACAAATGGTGATAACACGCTGCAATATGGGACCACTAGACACTAACTGTTTCAGTACTTAGCTACCGGGTGCTAACCGATCTTCTACAGAACTAAGAGGTGCAGCAGACTCAGATTCGGAGGTAACAAACCCAAATGTGGGGCTAACATGCTCAAAATTAGAGCTCACATATTTGGATACTGGGCTACTGGGCGTTAACGGCTTGGGGACTGAGCTAGCGGACTCAGATCTGAGGCTAACCTGCTCAAAAGTAGAGCTCACATACTCAGATACTGGGTTACCAGGCACTAAATGCTCAGAGACTGAGATACAAGACGTTAACTGCTCTCTTACGGAGCTAGTGTTCTCCCTTATGGAGCTAACATGTCAAACTCAAGACTACTAGATGCTATCGGCTCAAGTATTGAGCTAGTGTATTCGGACACAGGGCCATCAGATGCTATCGGCTCAGGTATTGAGCTAGCATGTTCAGACACACTGTTACAGGACGCTATCTGCACAAGTATGGAGCTAGTGTGTTCAGACACAAGACTACAGGACGCTATAGGCTCAAGTACAGAGCTAGTGTTTTCAAATGCGGAGCTAACATGCTTAGATATCGAGTTATCAGGTGCTAACGACTCAGATACAGAACTAGCGGGCCCAGACACCGAGCTGACATACTCAAATGCATGAGCTACTGGGCACTATCGGCTCAAGTACTAAGCTAGCGTGCTCAAATATATAGTTACTAGACGCTATCGGCTCAAGTACTGACCTAGCGGGTTCAAAGACAGGGTTACTGGGTGCTATCGGCTCAAGTACTGAGCCAGTGTTTTCAAATACAGGGCTACAAGATGCTATCGGCACTAGTACTGAGCTAGCGGGTTCAAAGACAGGGTTTCTGGATGCAATCGGCTCAAGTACTGAGCTAGCATTTTCAAATACAGGGCTACATGATGCTATCAGCTCAAGTACTGAGCTAGCGGGTTCAAAGACAGAGTTACTAGATGCTATCAGTTCAAGTACTGAGCTAGCATTTTCAAATACAGGGCTACAAGACGCTATCGGCTCAAGTACTAAGCTAGCGGGTTCAAATATGGGACTAACTGGCTGTACAACAGAGCTAACGCCCTCAATTGCTGACCTAAAATATTCAAGTGCGATGCTAGAGGTCCCAAATATTGGGCTACTGAGCTATAACTGCTCAGGTACTGAGCTATAGGGCGCTAACTGCTCAGCTATGGAGCAAACAGGAGCAATGTGCTCAGTTACGGTGTTAGCAGACCCAAATATTGGGCTACTGAGCTCTAACTGCTCAGATACTGAGCTAAGGGGCGCCAACCACTCATCTATGAAGCTAACAGGCACGGCATGCTCAGTCACGGCGCTAGCAGGCTCAGATATAGGGCTAATGTGCTCAAATGCTAGGCTAACGGGCGCTAGCCTGTACCTAACCAACCCCTTCCTGCAACTAACAAAAGGAGAATCCCGTAGTGCACGGACGAATGGGGTTTCTCGCGGGCGGCTGATGCGCATTGGCCTCGAGCCAGCCTGCGTCAACTCGACATCAGTAAAACCCCGTGGGGTCCCAAAACAAAACTTTCCCAGGCTCCGAGCCTTGAGCACCAGCCAAACCTCGGTGGCCCAGCATAGAGCCTGTAAGGCGAAGAAAAATAAATGATATTTTTGTGTAATTCGGTACTAAAGAAAAACTCCTCAATATACCAGGCACACTGGACAATGAATGACCGACAAAAGGCTGGATTGCCATCAAAGCAATCTGGGAGGTACGAGGGAGTTAGGGAACCTGCCATCTCCATAGTCTGGCGGAGTATTCTGTCAAGGCGGGTCCTAACAGGAGGGACAGAGGTTCTACAGTAATAACCATATTTATTTAACTACAATGAAGGGAGCCACAGAGTAAACAGAAACCAAACATGGATATACAAATGTTAGGGTTTTCGGAACTTATAAACGCAAATTCAATATGGGAAGTTTTAACCACGTGGTCCTTTGTTCAAAATGGCGCCTCCCTGGGCCTGTCTGTTTTGGTAGCGGGATTCTGTACAAGGCGCCATTGGGTTCAGACACCATTGGGTTTAAGTAGAATCTGTCTGTTTTGGTAGCGGGATTTTACTAATTTGATTGTTCTAAATTCCAAATCTGTCTGTTTTGGTAGCGGGATTTGGGTAGAATCTGTCTGTTTTGGTAGCGGGATTCTACAAATATTGGTTGTTCTAAAATCCGAATTTGTCTGTTTTGGTAGCGGGATCCTACAAATTTGGTTGTTCTAAAATCCGAACCTGTCTGTTTTGGTAGCGGGGTTCGCTGAATTAATCTAAATTCTAAATTTGGTTCAAAATAGTACGTCAGCAGTTGTTGTTTGTCTTACTGTGTCGGCCATTTTCCCTTTGTTTGTGTACTTCCTATGTCGGCCATCTTGTTTGTGTGTGCTTTGTTGTCTGTGGTACTTCCTGTGTCGGCCATCTTGTTTGTGTGTGCTTTGTTGTCTGTGGTACTTCCTATGTCGACCATTGTTTGGTGTGCTTTGGTGTCTGTGGGTACTTTCCTGGGTCGGCCATCTTGTTTGTGTGTGCTTGTTGTTTGGTACTTCCTGTGTAGGCCATCTTGTTGTGTGCTTTTGTTGTCTGTGGTAATTACTGTGTCGGGCCACCTGTTTGTGGGTTGCTTGTGTCTGTGGTTACTTCCGGGGGGTGGTCGGCCATTTGTACTTTGGGTGTGAGCTCTATAGTTTGTGTTGGTTTTTGCTCTTGGCGGCCATTCTTGGTGGATATTATGTCCGGTGGCCCTTATATTATTTCTTCATGTGAAGGAGTAAAAAGAATTCAACTTTTTAAATATGAGAGGGCATTAAACGGAATGGGTGCATTCCTTATATGGTAGAGAGTTAAGGAGGGATTACATATCGTGATCGTACGTTGCTTTGGAAGGTTAATGCTTGGTAGTAATGAAAGGTTACTAGTTGGAAGCACTTGTGGCTTAGAAGATGTTAATAGTAGTTAAGCATTATAGTGCATTTTAGACTTAAATATATACCTGCTGAAGTCATTTAGGTTATATATGTATGAATTGGGATAGTTTCCTACTTAGTCGTTGAATTAGATGTTTTCTCGTTCCAAGCATAACCTAAACATTTCAACAAAGAAAAAAGATAAGAAATAAATAAATAGAATAAAAATTAAATTAAAATAAAATTTAATAATTGAATAATCAAAGATAATAAAATTAATAAAGGCTATGATGCCAATTGTAAAAACCAAAATGGGAGATTCCAACAGCAGGGACAATTGCAGCATGTAGTTATTAAAGGATTAAAGACACCACACCAGTAAAAGGTAGGATATAGAGACAAGGAGGAAAGGGAAGATAGTTCTCACTTTTTTCACATTTCACAAGCCTACTTTCCAAACCCATGCCACTTCTAAACTCCTCACTTTAAATCAGAAGCATTTTAAGTGTTTTAAAGGACTTAACCCACAAAATTACAGCTGAAGTGAACTCCGCTCGTAAGGAATGCTGTATTTCTCTGGTCTATAGTCTATTCTGAGGTAGTAACGGTTTATCTCTTTTACGATAGGAAAGAGAGGCCCACCTCTTACACATTTATAGCACGGGTCGGAAACCCAACAGGGTTAGTAGACTCTTCAAAACACGTAACTGAGAGATAGCTCTTACACATACAATGGAAAAGGGAAAGAATAAGGCAAGATCACAGCGGGACTTTCCATTCAGATTGGAAGAACGAAGTACAGGGATACTTTGGTCCAAACTAATGCTGAGCTTGAGCTTAGAGCCAACGTAGAAGAAATTTATCAGTGTGGTACACATCAATTGGATATAGGTTAGCCACAACAAAACAAATTTGCAAATCCAGTAGGCAACTAAATTAAGAAGCATCAACTTTTGTCCGCTATCGGTTTCTTTACTCTGCGAAATTTCAAAAGCCCACGGAAGCCAGAGAATATGAGGACAATAGAGATATGCGGTTGACACTGAGAATCCATAGATTAGAATTTAATTACAGCGTCAACGAACCAAAATTAATGGCTTTGAATATGATAAACAAAAATTGGGGACGGGCAATCACCAAATATTCGACAGCAATTGGCCAGATGTGCATTTCGCACTCAATAAAAAACCAAAAATATGCCGCCACTCTAGAACAGTGTTGCAGTAAGTGTCAGAATCCATTTTTGGCACTCCAAAACAAACACTTAGGATTCGACACTCCTCACAAGTCCTGAGAACCCAGGTAACGTTGACATGTGTTAGCATTTGCTGCTATAGCAGCTGAGCAAGAACCGCTGTGGACTGGGAATAGTGGAGATGGTGCCGCGCGGCTGTATCAAGCGGTGGATTTAAAGATTGGCTTGGAAACAGATGGGACAGGCCCAGGCCTTCCACGTACACATAGAACACAACTGCACCACATTAACATGTCTACATCTACATGACTGTGATTTTGGACTTCCTTCACACCAATGCGCACACACACCATGCTCAACACACACACTTTTTAATTCATGTAGACTTAGCACAAGATCTGGTAAACCGCTGACCAGACAAGAGATCCCGACTCCGTTTCATAGCCCACACCCACTGTATGCCTTAACAGATCTTGTTGAATTACTAAATCTAGAAAATGGTTTCCAACATTATTTTGAATTAATTCTGATTTCGCTCTGAAAAAGGCGGCATTGTAAATGCTGTTCTTTTAGAAGAAAGGGGGGAGGAATGAGGTAAGACAATTCTCCAATATCATAGCCTCAAAATTGGATCCTATAGTACAGGGACAACCACAATGTATAAACATTTGGCAGCATAGCCACAAGCAGTGGGACAAAACAAGGCCCCATTATTGTTAGGGATGCCATGCCAGGGATTGGCCCACATAGGTGTCAGCAATGCTCCACCATTCTGGCTGACTTCCTGAAGCCGGCTATGATTGGCTGCAATAGACTTTGACAGCGCAATCAGAGCAAAGGAATCATCAGCTGGCTGCTGTGGGTATTTAAGACCTCGCACAGGGCAGTAGTATCTGTGGATTCATCGTGCCTTATACGCCACTTCGGTTGCCAGAACCTCGGCACGGCGGTACTCGCATTTCCCAGCACGCTTCATAAGCACGATTCCTCGCTCGGCGTCTTTCTTGTATAAGGACTCGTTGGCATGAACGTGGCTCTGAGACCTTACCAAGTCTCATCCCCATCCCCGTTTTGTTGTGGCTTTCCGCGCTTTCTGGCTTTTGTTTGTTGTCCGTTTTTTTTTTTCTTTGTAGGGGTTTAGAGGACAGACTCCGTCCGTTTAGGGCGGAGCCTCGTAGGCATCAGGAGGACGTGAGTGGTGGTGGGGGGGGTGGTTAACGGTTAGGGAAAATAGCTAGTGTAGAGGAGAGCTATATGTATTTCCGTTTATCGTGACTTTTGCCGCCTCGCTCCTCCCTGTCAGATCCCTCGCGTTCTTCTTGCATCTCAAACCGTTCAGAGCTTGCAGGAGCGCCGCCACGCCCACGGCCAACTTCGTGTATGTGGTGTGCCTCTGCAGCTCTGCGCAGCCCGGAGGAATTTCCCTCCTCCCCTCTCTGTTCCTCGCTCGGCAGAGTAGTTGACGTTCAGCTGGGGGGGAGCGCTGCCAGGCTGAGTCAGCGGGGGATTTTTACCCCCTCCTTCCTCTGTGCTTGCTTGAAGCGCCGCCGGTGACGTCTCTGGGTGTGTGTGTAGATCATGCAGTCGCTGCTTTTTCACACGCACGCAGATTCTATTAGGGTCTTTAGGTACTTTTTATTTTTATTGTTTGGTTTAATACTGTTTTATCTGTTTCATTTCTCCTTAATTTCTTGTATAATCCCTGGGAAGCCTCGCTCCGCTCCTTTGTCACTCCTCCGGTTTTCTCTCGTGTAGGGTGGAGGGCTTTCCCTCACACACAGGAGGGTCGGCCTTCATCCTTCCACTGATAAACCCCTTTGGTTGTTTTTCCTCAGTGGTCAGGTGGTGCGATCGGTTTCACCCATTGTTACCGACGCAGGCGACCTGGGTTCGCTCCCCAGCCACTGAGGTCTCATTCTCGGTTTTAGTCCCTGTGTTCATTGTGTCTATTTTTGTACCTATTCATTGTTTTAGTGTTTGTTCATTTATGTTCAATTAAAACCATTCTGGAGCTAACTGCTTTTAGGGTCCCATCTCCTTTTCATTTTAATTTTGACGGTTCGCCATCGTTCTGATATGGCGAAAACTGTTAAAGAATGATAAGACTAACTTCCCCCCTCTTACAACTCAACTATATCTCCTAACCTCTCCCCTACACTCTTTCCCGATACCTCACTCTTCTCCACCCTCCGAACAAGCCAAGGGACCCAGCGTTAGCTCTGGGCTCCACTAAAGGAGGTCCCCGACGGCCGCAGACGGCGGGTTTCGCTACCTGGGTCGCGGTTGGCATTTGGGGGGGCCCCTCAGCGTTCGTGACCTAACGCTGAGGAATTTCTTGTATCCTAACAATACGAGGATTGTGTTCTGACCTCGTGAGGGAATTCTCTTTATCCCAACGAGGTAGATCTTTCGTATCCTTCTGAGGAAGATTTTCCCCTATCCTCGGGGTGAGGAGTTATCGTATCCTCCACCCGGACGAATTTTTTCTTATTCCTTGCTGGAAAATTCGTTCCTCTTCAGGCGAGGGGAGGGGAATTTTCGGCAAGGCCTTGCCCGTCCCAAATTACCCAGCCTCGCCGCCGTCGCCGTTCCACGTTGGAAGCCCGGATGGATTGTTCAGCGGCAAGAAAGAAGCAAGGTAAAAAAAGGAACAAAAGAAGAAGGCAAACCCCGCCCCTATCTTTGCCCCCGGCCCCCGAACCAATGGACCATTTTTAAGATTTCAAGGTTCGCGACGGTGCAGGAGTATGGGGAATTTATAGCCCTAAGCCACACAGAGTGGCTTGCAGGGACCAGCCCTGATTCACCCCTTAGGAAGGGGCTGGGTGATTGATGTGGATCTGGAGCTGTGCTTCCTCCCTCAGGCCTCTTCCTTCGATTCACGCCGACTGGGCCGTTTGGGCGGAGGGCCGCCTCGAGACAGCGTGAGAGGAAGAGGAGAGGCCTCCTCCCTACAGCTACCCCTCCACCCGGTCCCGTGCCAGGGCTTTGTACAGCGCCACCTAGCCCAGTTCCACGAGCCACCACAGAATGCTCGAACTGGCAAGAGCGAGCGCACACGCGCCCCCCAGTTTTGAACTGGGCCCGTTCGCGCACTCACGCTCACGCACTTGGCATCAGACCCCGTGCCAGAGCCTATAGCCGCCACCTAGGCCCGTCACGAGCACACAGAATGCTCGAAAACTGGAAGAAGCGAGCGCACAGCGCCCCAAGTTTTGAACCTGGGCTTCGTCATGCGCATCACGCTCCGCACCTGGGCGATCAGACCCCCCCCCCCGGTGCCAGAGCCTATAGCGCCACCTAGCCACGTTCACGGAGCACACGGAATGCTCGAACACTGGCAGAGCGAGCGCACCAGCGCCCCCCAGTTTTGACTGGGCTCGTTCGCGCACTTCATGCTCCGCACCAGGGCAGTCAGACCCCCGTGGCTGAGCGTTATGGGCGCCCCCCGGGCCTTGTACCTGGGCACGCCGTGCACCCACCAGCCCGTGTTTGAGCACAAAGACTCCACGGTGCGGCAGAAGTTCACGCCGCCTGGACCCGTTCAGGAGCCCACTGCGCCACCTACCCCCGCGCTGAGCAGAAAGAAAAAAGCTCCACGCCTGGGTGTTTTGCACACCGGTCGTTTGCCCCGGGAGGCCCCTGTGCTACTGTCACGTTGAGACCGATTCCTGCGCCCGATCGTTGGCCCCCAACCCGCGCCACGGTGGTCACTTAGACCGATTCCTGCAACCAGTGGACTCCTCAGGTGGCGACCCCTTGTACTCCAGAAGCCCCTCGGTCATGGGACGGTCTCTCCTAGGACCCCTGGAATCCTCAACTTAAAACAAAGAGACCAGGTCAGTCCTGGTGGAGGTGGTAGTGTAGGGAGAACTTTAACACCCTGGCTGTAATTCCGGCTTCAATGACAGGTCCTATAGCTCTTTTTTTAAAGCGCTGAATGAGGAGGGGTTGGCGAGGCTGGATCAGCTCGAGCCACCCTTCCTTTATTATGGAGCTGTACGACCCTGGCCTATTTGATGCGGAGTTTCGCCTCCGAAAGTCCCATGGTGGGTCTTTCCAGGTCACCGGGGCAAGCCTTAGTCTCGAACATGAGCAGCAAGCTCCGTTCTAGAGCTGCCGCACCTGTTGACCCCCGTACTTGGGGCACGTAACGGCCGCCTAGTCTCGAACATGAGACAGCCAAGCCAGTTTAGAGCTCGCCGCAACCTGTTGAACCCCGTACTCGGGAACGTAACGTCGCCAAGTCTCGAACCTGAGCAGCCAGGCTCCGTTTCTAGAGCTCGCAGCGGGGTCCGGTTGACCCCGTACTTGGGCACATAGGCTGCAGAGTCTCGAAACCTGAGAGCAAGGCTCCGTTCTAGACGATCGACGCGTCCGTTGACCCCCGCGTACTTGGGCACATAGCGCTGCCGAATCTCGAACCTGAGCAGCCAAGCTCCGTTCTAGAGATCGCCGCGCCCGTTGGCCCCGCACTTGGGCAGTCAGACCCCGTGCCTGAGCGTGTAGCGCCCCCTGGCCTTGTATCTGGGCCCGCTGTGCACGCAAGCCCCGTGTTCGAGCACAATGACTCCACGGTGAGGCAGTTCGTGCCGCCTGGCCCCATACAGGAGCCTTATGCGCCTGTAAGCCCCGTGTTTGAGCACGAAGGCTCCACGGAGAGGCTTATAGTACCGCCTAGCCCTGTTCACAAGTGCACTGAATGCACTAGCTGGACGAGTGAGCGCACAGCGCCCCCCAGTGGTGAACCTGGGTTCAACACGCTTTCAAGCTCCGCACCGGGGCAGTCAAACCCCGTGCCTGAGCCTATGGTGCCTCCTGGTCCCACGTTTGAGCCGGTAGGCTCCACGCCTGGGCATTTCGCGCACCGGTCGTTGCTGCCGACCCCTGTGCCTCGGTCACGCAGACCGGTCCCTGCGCCGCGATCTCTGGTCCCGAACCCCGCACCACGGTTACCACGACCGAACCCTGCGTTGCCATGGTCGCCTTTGTTAGCCTCGTCTCTGAGGTCCTTGGCATCTATGCGGTTGCCCAGATCCCTGGCCCCGGCCTTTTTCGTCGGCCTCTGCAGGCCGGATCCGGCCCTTTTTTTGCCAGTGCCGAGCTCCGCCCATGAATCTCCAGCCCTGGGCTCTGTCCCTGGGCCGCCAGTTTTGGCCTCTGCTCCTGGGTCGCTGGCTTCTGCGTTTGCGCTGCAGGGCCCTGCTCTTCGGTCGGCGGCCCTCAGGTTGATCTCCGGGACCAGTGAGTGGGTCACTCGGCTCGCTGTAGGCGCCAGACCTGCCGTCGTCTGCCCCCCCGTTCTGTTCAGTCCTTTGCTGGGGGTTTGCCCTGCCTACCAGGGCCTCCCCTTTCGTCGGACGCTCAACCCCGAACGTGTCCGACAGGCCCGGGGCGCTTAGCTGGACGCTTGTGGGCGTCGGGACGACGCCCTTCGGGGGGGGGTACTGTTAGGATGCCATGCCAGGGATGGCCCATAGGTGTCAGCAATGCTCCACATTCCTGGCATGACTCCTGACAGCCGCTCTGATTGCGCTGTCAATAGACTTTGACAGCGCAATCAGAGCAAAGGATCCTCAGCTGCTGCCTGTGGGTATTTAAGACCCTCGTCACAGGCAGTAGCTGTCGGATCATCGTGCCTTATACGCCACTTCGTGTTGCCAGACCTCGGGCCACGGCTACTCGCATTCCCAGCACGCGCTTCATAAGCCCCGATCCTCGAACGGCCGTCTTGTACTAAGGACTGTTTTGGCCTTGAAGTGCTGCTGAGAAAACCTTACAGGTCTCATCCCCCACTCCCCGTTTTGTTGTGGCTTTTCGCGTTCCGCCTTTGTTTGTTTCCATTCTTTTTTTTCTTTTGTAGGGGTTTTTTAGAGACAGACTCCGTCCGTTTTAGGGGCGGAGCCTCCGTAGAGTCAGGGCTCGCCACCCAGGAGACGTGAGGTAGGTGGTGGTAACAGGTAGGGAAAATAGCTAAGTGTAGGTGAAGAGCTATATTTTTTCCGTTTATCGTTTACTTTTGCCGCCTCGCTCCTCCTGTCCGCTCCCTCGCTTCTCTCGACATCTCAAACAGGGTTTCAGAGCTGCAGGAGGCACGGCCCCACGCCCACGGCCACTTCGTGTATGTGTGTTGTGTGTGTTGCCTGCAAGCTCTGGACGCAGCCCGAGGAATTCCTCCTTCCCCTATTTTCCTCGCTCGGCAGAGTTGACGTTCAGCTGGGAGATGCTCCTCAGCTGAGGTCAGCGGGGGATTTTACCCCCTCATTCCTCTGCTGCTTGCTTGACGCGCGCCGGTTGACGTCCGTGTGTGTGTGTTAGCTCATGCAGTCGCTGCTTTTAAACACGCACGCAGATTCTCATCGGGGGTTCTTTAGTAAGCTTTTTATTTTCTTGTTTGTTTAATAACTGTTTTATCGTTTCTCTCCCTCATTTCTTTTTATAATAACTGGAGCCTTCGCTCCGCTCCTTTTTCCTCCTCGGTTCTCTCGGTGTGGAGTGGAAGGGGCTTTCCTTCACACACAGGAGATCGGCCTTACCTGGATTAAACCCCTTTGTTTTTTTTTCCTCAGTGGTAGGTGTGCGGTCGGGTTTTCACGTGTTCACCGACGCAGGCGACCTGGGTTCGACCCCAGCAACTGAGGTCATTCTCCGGTATAGTCCCCTTGTCCATTTGTGTCTTCTTTTTTGTCCTATTGCCTTATTCATTGTTTTTATTGTTTGTTCCCATTTTTGCTCAATAAAACCATCTGGAGCAAATGTTTGGGTCCATCTTCTTTCATTTTAATTGTGACGGTTCCCAGCGTTCTGATATTGGGAAAACCGTAACAATTATGTTGTCATCCTTTGGCAATCAACAAAATTGAATGGAGTGGTTCGCATTAATGCCCGCAGCTGAATTTACACTATTAACGCTAGGCGTTTAAAGATTAGTGACACCCTGCTTCAGCCAAGCATCACCTTCGCTCCTAAAAAAACTGTCAATATGAACCAGCACACTTCCTGGTAGAGTAGATTGAAGATGAGGATACACATCTGTGAATTAGTAGCTAGTAAAGCGTTTAAGGGTTAGGGAGGAGGAATTTGAGACTTGGAAAATCCTCAGGGGAAAGAGAAACATGGACCTGTTACTGGGACGGATGCTGCTACAAGAGCAAACGAGGGGTTGGTAAGCCTTAACATGTGTGGTTAAGTGAACAAAAAAGGGGGGACAGTGAGACCTTAAGAGGATGGAATCATTACCTCAGCCAGCTTTCCGGCCCCAGCTGGCAGAAATCACCTGCTGTAACCAAAGCGTGAAAGCCTGTCAGCTGGTACAAAGGGTTAACCATCTATACTGATTCGGCCTCTGCACACTCAGCCATAATGTAGATGGGACCTCAGTGGCTCCGACGTGGCCTAGTCACCTCACAGGGCACCCCTATTAAAACACATGACAGAAGGTACCAGGGAGTATTAACAGCAAGTGCACCTTACCAAAAACGTAGCCGTAATTAAATGTAAGGGACATTCTAATCAAAAACTAAGGTAGGTCAGGGAAACAATGCGCAGCCGACTTAGCAGCCAAAAGCCAAGCTGGGGGTTTATGTAGGCCAGCTAGTAGCATGACGCACCGAACTTACCAGAACTTACGGACACTTATCTAAGACAAATTCAAGAGAGGGGAGGAGGTATGAAAAGATAGGTGGTACAGAAAGGAGAAAAGAGTAGACGGGAATCATCTGGAGAAGAAACCAAGAAGGGGGAAGATAGTGGAACCAGGAGCTGTACTAAAGCTGCTTTTAATTGAGCCACCATGGCCCCCCACCCATGAGGAAAAAAACCAACCCTGGCGGCATCACCTTAGAGCCAACTGTGCATCCAAAATCTAGCTGACATTGATTCAGTTGCATAATCAGAGAGTGTGTGGGTGGTAAGGGGATAATAATACGAACCAACATACAGGTTAACCCGACCGGAGGGGAGAAACTTTTCCCAGTACCAGACGCACTTTTAAGAAAGAAATTTGTATGGGACTACACTGACAGGGGTCCAGACAGGGTGGTTGAAGGGCTACGTTACATATGGTAATGATAGACAGATACACAAGGTGGGTTGGTAGAAAGCATACCTGCCAGGCGCGAAAGAGGCCAAGACAGTAGTGTGAAATTGAAACTGGCTTAACATTAAGACCGAATTAATTCCAGGTAGGGTGTACCTACAATAATCAGGTCGGGGAAAAGGGACCCACTTCAACAAACAAGCAACTCACGAAGGGAAAAGCCCCTGGGAATAACCCTAAATTTTGGCTCAGTTTATCATCCAAGGTCGCAGGGTATTGGGGAAAGAGCCAACCAACAATCAAGACCACATGGCCAAAGCCTGCATAAATCCAAAATGGACGTGGTTGAAGCATTTGCCACTAGTCATCATGTCCATGAGGAGCTCCCCTAGGGGGGGACACTCATTATTCACCTCACCAACTGCTGAATGGTCGACCCATCAGGTCCCCCCGCGAGGACAGGGCAGTAGGCCCAAAATGTAGATGGGGGAATGAAGATGTTTAAGATAATTACATGGAAAAGCTCTAACCAGTTTGTGGTCCAGTATATCTCCCCAGAAACCGGAAAAAGAAGGTGAAGGAAACGAGTACCATCGATGCATCAGGGTGGAACCAGGACAGTGGGGTTTCCACGATCAAAGTACACAAAAAAAGCCAAGTGGGATCGTCGAGGTGGACTGGACATTGGGAGGTGCTGAAGCCACTCACATTGCAGTCAGAGTAAGAGGGAAAAGAAAGGGTAACAAACTGGTACCATCTGGAGCCACTGTGTCCGTGCCGAAAACCTCCGACGAGAACCCTCGCACACAGAAGACTGGACAGGATCTGTAGACACCCATCCTGCGGTGGTTTCCTAAAACTTGTCCGAAGCAGGAACAGGGACTGGTACGGAAAAAGGGGAAAAAGTGGTAAGAAAAGCCAGAGGGGTAAGTATTTAAAAAGCAGTTGAGAGTTGAGATTTGGCCTTAGTACGAGAATAGATCAGTAAACACACCATGATGTGTTTAACTGTCAGAGAACTATTTCTCCTGCTAGGACTTTCGAATGTTGTGGACTTCACACAAATATAACTGAAAAGAAAAAAAAAACAAACATAGCATTCCACCCACCCAAATTGCTTTGAGATTGAGGTTAGACTACATCCTAGGTAGAGAGGTTTGCTTTAAAGGAGATTGGGTTAATTGTTAGGTAGGGCAGGGGAGAGTGTAGTAGACAGATCGGATGGTGATGTGAAGGATGGCTTATGGTGAGTGGAGAAAGGAAGAATTGTCGTGAGGAGTTCAGGAGAGAAGCGGAGAAGGTTTTTGGGTGATAAGAAAGGAGCTCCAGATGACTGGGTAGTAGCAAGTAAGAATATGAAAGACAAAGAAGGTGGATGGAGTAGAAATTGTGGAAACAGGATTTGTTGTAGCAAAGATTAGGAAAGGACGAAGTAAAGTGAGGAAAGCTTGTAGAAACATGGAGGGCAAAGGGCAAAAAAAAAGGGTTGGGATGGCGTCTAGAAATTGTGGAACAGGATGTTGTAGCAAAGCTTAGAAAGGACGAAGTAAGTGAGGAAAAGCGGTAGGAACATGAAAGGCAAAGAAGGTTGGATGGCGTAGAAAAGAAAGAAATTGTGGGAACAGGAGTAGAAAAGATTAGCAAAGGACAAAGTAAGTGAGGAAAGCTTTGAAAAGGATGAAGAACGGGAAAAAGCAGTGGGACTGATGACATACCGGTTGAGGTATGGAAAAGTCTAGGAGAGGCTGGGACGTGGTGTTTTTGACTAGATTATTCAGGGGAATTCTGGTGAACGAGAGGGTATTTGCCGGAGAAATGGAGGAGGAAGTTTAATGGTACCGAATTTTAGCAGAAGGGTGATGTTACAAGAGTCGTGCTCTCACAGGGGCATATAAGTTGAGAGTCCACACAATGAAGATTTGTAGCAGAGGGTAGGGAGTAGAGGAAGCAGAGGGGGGGAACAAGATCCACCAGTCGTCCAGATGGTGGTTGGCAGATTGTTAAAGTTTATATAGACGACGAGGGTGGAGGGGATACCTTGAATTGGGACGGAAGACCCACTCTTCAAGTGGACATAAGTGCTACAAACTCTTGCTATAAAGGTAAAAAACGACCAGACAAGGCGGGAGGAGAACGACCAACGCTGCTGATTCATAAAACGGGATGAAGGAAAGAGATGGGAAGAACGGGCCAGGCAAGGGCAGAATCCGTGGGAAGGAAACTGGGAAATCCAACTCCCACGGGATAATTAAAGGCGGCCACCAATGGACCGGCCCACACGGAACAAAAACCACAGCAATAAAGCCGGACTATGGGAGAGGAGTCCAGTTGAAGCCCAAAGGAACAGAACAGAAGAGGGATTGGTGAGATAGGACGGGCAAAATAAAACATATAGGTTCGCAGACCACATTAGATCATCTTTGAAAACACGGGTTAGTTCCCAGGATTGTTTATGGTTGTGTTGGTATGTTTGATGCGCGCTGTATTTTTATGAAGGTTATGTTTGTGTTTCTGTGTTGGAATGTTTGTGCCGAAGCGGAAACAGGCAAGACCGGCACGGGGGGAAAAACCAATGGGGCAGTAAAAGCTGTGCAGAGGAAAGAGAAACCAGGAGCTATGGGCCCCTTCTGAATATCGGCGCTCTGTCCAGGAAGGATGACTCTGAACGGATTCCTGTAGAAGATGCGCCACCCATGGTTTTATTGTCTTTCTCGTTTGATTTCCTATTTTTAAAAAAATTACTCTATTTTGTCTAGTATTTTTAGTTGTGTTTAATTATTATTTTTGTTGTTTTGTTTTGTTAAAAGGGTTTAGGAGTGTTTTGCAAAAGGTTACGGTTCCTTAGCTTAACTGGCAAGCCTTTTTGATTTTTAGATACCTTTTATTGTACAAATTCAAGCCCAGTGGCCCATGTAGTCAGAGTGGAATAAATCGGGGGTTGCGGACGGTTGTTCTTTTTTCGGGGAACCTAGAAACACTTAACTTAAAGTTAAAAAGATAAGGTGAAAGCCTTAAGATGCTTTCAAGGGGGGATTGTAGGGGTTTTCGGGAACTATAAAACGCAAAAATCAATATGGGAGTTTTAACCACGTGGTTCCTTTGTTCAAAATGGCGCCTCCTGGGCCCCCTGGGTCCCTGGCTAGGGAAACTTCAGATTCCTGCCTAAGGGGGGAGGGGGCACGGAGCCTGGAACTTTCTAGCACATTTCATTGGCTCCACCAGTGTGCGGAGGAGCCGAGATGGGAAACAAAAAGCATTCGCTCAGAGCCGAGCGGTCTCATTTCTCTTTCGCTTCTATTCAGTATGCTTGCAGGAGAGAAGGGCAACCGATCGGCTTAGCTCTAAGATATATTCACAGACCACTTTGTGTTTTAAATAAATTGTTTGTAACAAGAGTCGCCTAGATGTCCGACTGTTTCTTCAGGACCTCGCGAACAAAAGATTCGTCGTAACACACAGCAATATACATAAACCGGCAAATGCAAGACAAAACATAAGCAGGCTTACCGCAAGACATAAACATAAATATCCTTGCCGTAATAGCGCGAGCAAAACACGGAGGACATGAGCAGTAAGTAGTCGCCAAACGCTGCAACAGTCTGTAGGTCTATGACCAAACAATACCCCGCGATGAGGGAGAGCTAGAGCCCTGCCTAAATACTGTCTCAGACAGCTGAAAGCAATCCTAACTAGATCCCTAGCTTCTCCCTCGGCTCGGGTGCTCCGCAGTCCGGCGGAACACCACAAATGTCATGTCCGGATCGCCCCCTGGGCGTAGCGAGTTCAAGTTCAAGCAATCCGTGACATTAATATTGTTGGAGGAATTTAAGAAATGTTTACCTGGTCAGCTTGTAAGATATTTAAACAAACAGAAAGTGTCAAAATTGTCACATGCTGCAACCCTCACTGATGAATTTGCTTTGACGCATAAAACCGTGTTCGAGTATACGTGTGCCATTATGAAACAGAATCAAGCACCGAAGTCTCGTCCCTGAGTTAAGTCTGGTAGTCCCAAGCCTGATAAACCTGAAGCTAAGTTATGTTTCTACTGTCGTGAGCCAGGCCACGTAATCACTGATTGCCGCATCTTACAGAGAAAGAATTAGCGTGCGCAGTCTGTTAGGAAGGTCAATGCATTCACTTCCATGAATAAAGTTGCTACCCTTGGAAGAAATAGATCCCGTATTCAAGCCGTTCACGTTTATGGGTTACGTTTCTAGCCCACGTATTGTGTAAAGACAGCACATCTCTGTCCTGAGGGACACGGGTGCAACCCAGTCTCTCATTTTATATTCAGTGCTGCCTTTTTCCCCGGATAGTCATTGTGGTAGCGATGTGTTATTGCAAGAAGTTGGGATGGGAGTTGTGCGTGTACCCTTACATGATGTTTTGATAGAGATACCTGATTTTGTGAAGCAAGGGCGAGTCCGCTCTCAACTGGCTGTAAATGGCATATGTCTTATCTTAGGCAATGACCTTGCCGGGGATAAAATATGTGCCATACCTGAAGTTATTAATGATCCATTCTTGAACTGTGGTGAAACTGAGTCTGATGTTTTTCCTTCGTGTGTGTTGACTCGTGCGATGAAACAGAAATATCCTGATATGGTCACATTGTCTGATACTGTCTTTGTTAAAGATGATACTTTGTCAGATGATGATCATGACGTATGTAACTCCAAGCCATCAATGTTGAACAGTGGAGACAACGACACATATGTAACTCGTGAAATGTCTGTTAATCTCAAGTCGGTCAAGTCTTCACTTGAGTGTTATGTGAAAAATGATGTATTAATGAGATGGCAGTCTCCTTCTTCTGTTACAGACGATCGTTCCGATGTACACCAGGTGGTGGTGCCTCAGCCATACAGATTGCAGGTCCTCTCGTTAACCCACGATCATCCTTGATCAGATCACTTAGGAATCCGAAAGACTTACCAACGGATTCTCCAATATTTCTTCTGGCCCTCCATGAAATCAGATGTCACCAGATATTGTCGTACATGTCATGTTTGTCAGCTAGTCGGTAAGCCTAATCAAGTGGTTAAACCTGTTCCACTTCGATCAATCCAGATTTTGAATGAACCATTTGAGCGCATATTAATTGATTGTGTAGGCCCATTGCCAAAAACTCGTTCAGGAAATAACTATTTCTTAACAATTATGCGTGCTGCTACCTGGTTCCCAGAGGCCATTCCAGTCTGTACGATCTGAAGTCCTGAAGGAACTTGGCATTACACACCAGGTTTCCACTGCATACCATCCTGAATCGCAGGGAGCGTTAGAACGCTTCCATCAAACATTTAAAAATATGTTGTGTACGTTGTGTCACGAAGTCAGTAAGAACTGGGACGAAGTAGTTCCCTTCCTGTTGTACGCAATTCGAGATGCAGTACAGGAATCTATCGGTTTTAGCTCGTCAGAGCTAGTTTTCAATCATATAGTTAGGGGACCACTCAAGGCGCTGCAGGAACAGTGGTTGTATCCAAGTTCACAGGCCCGTTCCAAGTCAGCGTGAGTCCCTGAGAGAGAAAATGGATACTGCTTGGCAAGTGGCTGTGCGCACGTTATCCTTGGCTCAGGGTAAAATGAAAAGTAAGTTTGACCGAAAGTAAGTAAACCGCTCATTCCAGGCCAGTGACTTTGTATTAGCGTTACTTCCTGTTTTTGGTTCAGCCCTTCACACTCGCTTTGCAGGACCTTACCAGGTCAAGGAAAAGTTAAGCGATGTGAACTATGTTATTATGACACCTGACTGAAGACAGAAAACACGTATCTGTCACATTAACTTGCTGAAGCCATATCATGCTCGTTTATCACAAACACCATTGGAGCCAACAGTTGTGTCTGCTGTTTCCAAATCTCCATCTGAGTACTCGCCAGAGTCCAATGATTTTCACATAGGTTGTTAGTTTGCCTTGCGCTCGACTGCAAAAGTCAGTGGCTTTAGAGAACCTAGATTCAAAGCTAGCTTCATTAGCCCCAAATTGTCAGCAAGAGCTGAAAAATATGATCGCCTCCTTTCCTCAACTCTTTTCAGATACCTTTTCATGTACCTCAGTATTAAGTCACGGCATGAGAAATCACTCACCAATTGAACAACATCCGAGTTAATTACCGAGTTAATCCAACTAAGCGTGCCATTCTTAAGCAAAAAACTGTCTATTTGGTTCTGCATGGACTTGCTAAGTCTAGTTTCAGCCCCTGGTCATCTCCATGCCTTTTAGTACCCAAGTCAGTACTTAGCGTTTCTGCACAGACTTTAGGAAAGGCAATGCAGTGACGAAACCTGACTCCTATCCGCTGCCGCGGATGGAGGATTGTGTGGACGGAGTCGGTTCCGCTTCATATGTAACTAAACTGGATTTACTGAAAGGTTATTGGCAGGTATCGCTCACTCCGCAAGCATCCGAAATCTCTGCAATTGTTACCCCGGATGCTTTTCTGCAGTACTCCGTCATGGCATTTGGGTTACGGAATGCGCTGGCGTCGTTCCAGTGGCTCATGAGCATCGTGTTGTCTGGTGTACCTAATTGCACAGCGTACCTGGATGACATGGTGATTTATACTGAGTCCTGGGAGCAGCACTTGGCCATGTTAAAACTCGTATTCACTCGGTTGAGGGATGCTAACCTCGTATTAATTTTGGAAAAATGTGAATTCGGAAAAGGGGTCGTTTCTTACTTAGGTGAAATAGTTGAAAGTGGTCAAGTAAAACCACTTGATGCAAAGGTTCAGGCTATCCTAAATTTTCCCGCACCCACCACTAAACAAAAACTACGTAGGTTCCTTGGTATGGCAGGATATTATCGATGCTTTTGTAGGAACTTTTTGGTACTTGTAAGCCCCCTCACAAACTTGCTTCGCGCAGACGTTTCATTCGTTTGGTCCTCAGAAGCCCAAAGTGCTTTTTTAGCAGTTAAAATTCTGCTTAGTGAATCCCCTGTATTAGCCGCACCAGTATTTGATCAACCTTTCAAGTTGGAAGTAGATGCTTGTAGCGTACTTGCTGGTGCCGTACTGGTTCAAGAGGATGATCAGCGTGTCAATCATCCCATTTGCTATACCTCAAAAAAGTTTCTCAAACACCAACTGGCATACAGTACGATTGAGAAAGAAGCCCTGGCACTGTTACTTGCGTTACAGCATTTCGAGGTTCATGTAGGCAGTAGTGTTAAACCCATTTGCTTCTACACTGACCACAACCCGTTGCTGTTCTTCAATCAGATGGTGAACGCCAATCAGCGCTTAATGTTCTTGTTTTTGGTTTTGTTTTTTTTCCTTCGTACTATTTTATTCCTCATTAGAGGGTTTTGTTTCATGGGTGGGGGTGTAACGCCGCCCGTTTGGAAGCGTATTATTGTTATTGTCTGCTGCGCTTTGCTGTTTGTTGCGCTCTAGGGCTGCATGCGCTCTGCTCCTTCTGCCCTCCTCCTGCTCTGCACGGCAGATCTCTCAACCAATAGATCACCATCTGCCTGGAGGACCGGCAGCGCTGTAGATCTACACATCGAGGTGGGACCAAGATTGAGAGCTGAGGGATTAAGACTGTGGCCCACAATTGATGCGTTGGCTCACTACCCGCACTGTTGTGTGTTCGCGTGTCCGTTCGCCCGCTTACCCCGCGGTTATATTTGAGACTGCCTATTGTTGGTGGCTTATTCAGAGACTGTTTACAGTTATTGTTGTTCATCGTATTGTATATATTGTTTGTATGTCGTCTATGTCTGCATTCTGGACATATTCAGGAACGAGCAAGCTCTGGGTAGTCTCCAGAGGGAGCAACATGCTCTGGAAGTCCTCAAGAAGTGATACTCTCTGGACATCCTCTCAAAGCGGCGTGTTCTGGACGTCCACTGGGAGCTGGGCGTTCTGGATGTTCTCAGAAAGTGGAGCGTTCTGGATGCCCCCAAAAGGAGGCTTGGTCCTGGGGCCAGCAGGGACCCTCAAGCAGCCTGCGAGTGGAGGGTCCAGCAGATGTTGGACAAACAGTGGTCGACACTGATGGTCGGTGAGCGCAGGTCTCGTCGTCGGCCCAGCGCCAAAATGGGAACCCGAGTTGTTCCTCAGGGCGTTCACTGCGAGCAGGAGGTACAGCAGGAGACTGATGCTCGCAGGCAGGTACCGCCAGTCCATGGCCTGAGGGTGAGAGCCAAACTGAGTCTCAAGGGCCTGCATAAACTGGTCACAGTCCCAATCGAATTGGTTCGCCACACACAGCATGGGACTTGAATCCGCCATCTTCATTCCTGGTGGTAGCATTTTGTTATGGTTTGGAAATGAAGCAGACAAATGCAGGTTCCAGTTTTAAGTTGAACAGTTTATTCACAAGAGTTCCCCAAAAACTAAACACAGGGCAATTACCAAAGCTTAAGGAAATGTGGCAATAACAATGATATCAGGACAATAATAATAATAATAATAATAATAATAATAATAATAATAAAAATAACAGCAACAACAGCAACAGTAACGATAATACCAAGGAGAAACACAGCTAACTGAACCACAGGGAACAAAGGAGAAATATCGAGGAGAAGCTAACGAGGCTAACGCCGGCTGGGAGAGGCTATTGCCAGCTAGCAAGGCTAACACCCACTGGGAGAAGCTATCGCCAGCTAATGAGGCTAACATCGGCTGGGAAAGCTATCGCCGGCTGAAAAAAGCTAACGGCAGACTGCTAAGGTACCAACAGGCTAAACAAAACACAAAAGCAGACAGAACCGCAAACAGAAAGGTACAACCGTGGATGCAGCTGCGAGCAATTGTGGCAGAAAAAGAAGTGAGAGAGACCTCAACGAGTAATCCAAGTGAACGAGACCGCAGCACGGGACTCCAGGAGCAGACGAGACCGCAATGAGTAAACCAAGCGAACAAGACCGCAGCACCGGACTCCAGGAGCAGACGAGACTGCAACGAGTAAACCAAGCGAACAAGACCACAGCACGGGGGTCCAGGAGCGGATGAACCAAAACTGCACCCAACCTCTTGTACGTGACCGAGACAATGCTACCGCAATGCAACTGGAGAAACGTGGAGTTTAAACAGGAATAATCCCAGCTGTGCGTGGTTAGCAATGAAGTCCATGATAATGAATCATTATTATCTCATTATGATATTTAAAATATCATAAATGTGGCCATATTGCTCCCGCAAAGGATCGTGAGCGATGTAGTCCAGGTCACCCATGACCGCAAAAAAACGCAAAAAACCCGAGGCTAGGCCACGGATGGAAGCATTTTGGACGTTTCCCTCCCAAAGTTAGGAGTAGATCCTAGTAAAGATACAAGTTAAAGCATCTTAATCCCTAAAAGAGCTCCAAAGGTGAAAAACTGTTAGCAGTAGGGAGGAGGATTATAGGAGTTTTTTAAGCAAAGGAGAAAATGACAGAAAGACAACGAGGCAGAAGAAATGTCACACGTTACCAATTAGATCATGCAGGAATAATGGTTGTGGTAGACCTTATTAGAGCTCACATCTCCTACACAGCAAAGCAATGCTGTAACACCCGAAATTAACTAGCTACATATGTAGCAATTCCACCACTTAAATACGTTAGACACAACAGCAATGATACCTGAGAAGAGCCACATTTTTTCCAGTTCATAGGTTATCCAGTAGATTAAGTAGGTTATGAAAATTACCAGCATGGTAAATACACTGTTAATAAAATAAAGAAAATAAACATGAGTGTGTGGTAAAATACGTAGAAATAGCCTACACCTGTCATTTCAAAGGCTTACAATAGGCTATACAGTATTTCTCTAATTAAGAGTGCGTTTGTGTTTGCGAGAAAGAGAGTGAGAATGAGTGATGGGAGAGACAACCAATCACAATCTTCAGAATAATGCATCATAGCTAGCAACCCGGTCAACCCTGCCTCCTCATTGAGGTCTCCTTGCTCAGATCACTTCTAAATCACGCTTAAGCTAAAACTCCTAGATAGGACTTTTTAGACTAAGTTAGGAGCTCTCTAAAAGTATACTTAGAATCTTTATGAATACGGCCCCAGATGTGTAAAAAGATTTTTTTATTGAATTAAGTGCATTTAAGTCAACATCTTTAATTTTTGAGAATCCACAGCAGTGTTTCAGGTCCAAAAATGCAACTTGGCAGCAAATTCCATATACTGTAAAGGGTTTCCTTGATTAACAGAAAAGTCAGAAGTCAGGAGGAAATGAAGCTTGAATGTAAAAAATGTATCAACACTGGCAGGCACTTTCACAAACAGTGAAAGCTCTTTGTTGATGAACAGATGAACCTAAATCTGATTCTATGCAAATCCTAGCCAAAATGGTCGTGCTGAACAGATCATAACTGGAAAGGCTATACAAATCAAACAAATTTGGAACATTATGAAAAATGCATATAAAAAAACACAATGTTTCTTACATTTACTTCGACCTTTATTTCATTGCAGACAGTATGACCCTGCGATATTTCATGTTTTGTTTGGTCAACTTCATTTTATTTGTTAATAAACACTAATTCCTGCATTTCAGGAATGCAACGAATTCCAAAAAAAATTTAGAGCTAGTAATGAATTAAAAAAACTAAATAATTATATGATTTAAACAGGGCATGTCAACAGGTGATTGTAATCATGACTTGCTACAAAAGCAGCATCCAGGAAATGTTTGATGAGCAAAGATGGTCAAAGGATCTCCAGTCTTATTATTAATTATTGAGATGTTTAAAAACAATGTAACTCAAAGAAAGATTGTAAAGGATTTGCATATTTCTCCCTCTATAGTGCATAATATCAGTAATTTATTGAATTAGGAGGAATTTCAGTATGTAAAAGCCAAGGGAGCAAGCTTAAGCTGAACACCCATGATCTTCAATAGCTCAGATGGCACTGCATCAAGAACTGTCATTCAACAATAGTTGATAGAAGCACATGGGCAAGGGATTACTTTTGCAAACCTTTGTCAATCACTACAATATAGAGTTACATTAACTTAAAACTTTACTGTCCAAAAGATAAGTCTTATGTTAAGCATGTCCAGAAGCAGCATCGACTTATCTGGGCTTAGAGGATTCTAGGATGGACCATCACACAATGGAAATGGGTATTTTGGTCAGAAACATTAGTATTCCATGTTTTTTTGGACAAAATGGACTTTGTGTTCTCCGGATCAAAGACCAAAAAGGACCATCCAGACTGTTATCAGCAACAAGTCCAAAAACCTGTTCCTGTCATGGTATGGGGTTGGGTCAGTGCCCTTGGCAAAGGTCATTTACACTTCTGTGATGACAGCGTTAATGCAAAGAAAAGTACATTGAGATCTTATACATAATTTTTTTCAGTGACACCCATGCATAATTCAACAAGACAATACAAAACCACATGCTGCACACATTACAAAGGCATAGTTACGGAGCTAAGTGGCACGGCGGGCTCAGGTAAGGAGCTAAGTGGCACAGCAGGCTCAGGCACGGAGCTAGGCAGCACAGTGGGCTCAGGTATGGAGTTGGCTCAGGTACAGAGGTAAGTGGCGTGGCGGGCCTGGGACTAGTATGTACAGGTCAGGAGGGGGCCTGACAAGTTGCAGGTCAAACCGGCCCTCTCCCTGGGCCACTGTATCAGGCGGGTGTCTGCACAGATGGCCAAATCGTACAGATCAGCCAGGGAGGAAGGGTCCGCAAAAAAGAAGAGCTTCAAAATGTCCATTAACACGCGGTCGTTAAAACCAGTCTCCACGGCCAGCTTGTGGAAATCACTCACATATTCGGCAACTTGCCTGGAGCCCTGAAAAACAAAAATACTGGGTGGCTTGCATGGTCGGGCCCGAGTGCAGAGCTCCACCTCTCGGGAGGGCAACAAACACCCCCACGGAGTCTTGGCGGTTTGCTGATGCCTACTGTGGCGATAACCCTCCACTCTGGGTGGGTTGGGTGATGTAACAGGGTCTATAGCTAGTCCCACATAAATGGATGGGACCAGCAGCCACAGCTTGTAGCTGCGAGGGCACTGACGCCTATGGCGATTGGAGCACTCCATGCTGGAGGTCCAGGAGTTAACGCTGGGTCCTTGAACTGGTTGCATTCTTCTGTTACAGTTCGCCATGGTAAAAAACTGGCAAACTGTGAAAGGAAAAATAAAAGGGGTTTTAGGACCCAATTGCAGTTAGCACCAGATGGAAATGGTGAACCAAAGGTAAACAAAGTCAGTGGCTGAGGATCAAACCCTGGGCACTGACGTCGATAATCACTGTGTAAACCAAACGCGCCACTCAGCCACTGCAGAAAAAAAAGGAAAACAAATGAACAGGGAATGGCATATGCGCTCAGCACACTCAAGCTGAGCTGCGCTTATGATATAGTTGTGCTACGGAAACGGTGTAACAGGTCCGCGCTTGTGCAGAGCATCAGTACCCGAGTGCAGCACCGCGAAGGATGGGGAAACAAAAAGACAAGGCTGAAAGTGCAGCACAGCATCCTTTCAAAACGTGATTGCATGGGGACCGCTACTTCTCGTAATCGTTGTGAGGAGGGGTGACTTAAAGCCCAAAAGGGCTGCCGGCGAATGAGGGACTCGCGTGTCGCCGCAGCAAGTGAGCCAAAGCCACCGAGGAGACGGAAAGGGAAAGGGAAACAGAAAGCGGGGTCTTGCCCTACACTAATCAAAAACCAAACCTTAGCGGTCACCTCGGACCTCCAAGCCAGACGATTACTGGCAGTCTATGAACCGCCAGCTACCTGCTTTCCCTATCACTGTGATCAAAACAAAAGCCGTGAAATACACGCACAAGAGATGGGTGAGGTCTCAAAAGGTATGTGTGAGGATGCGACACCCAACTGAGCTCAAGAGCGCCCAGGCCGAAACGTGATTCGACACTGTCCTCTAGCGTCAGAGGATGGGGTCAGTGTGACTCGTAAAACGCATAGCGGCAGAAGAAGAGGGTACGGGTACTGGACTGGGCTGCCTGCTGTTGTAACCTGTCACCAGTAGAGAATGTGTGTAGAATTTTGAAATGAAAAATGCAACAATGATGACTCTGTACTGTTGCACACCCTAAGACGTGTTTGCAGGAAGAATGGGACAAAATAGCACCTGTTAAACTTCATCACCTGGTATCCTCTGTGCCAAACTGCTTGTTGAGTGTAGTTTCAGTTCATCCATCACACACCTATGGGTCAGCTTAGAGAACTCAATGGTCAAGGTCAAGGTACTTTAAAGAAACCTACATAGTCAAAAAGAGAACCTGCATGTTAACTGGATGCTTTTATCATGAACTCCTGGAAGGTCTCAAAGAGGAAAGACCTCCAGTTTATATATATTTTATTCTCTCTCTATGGTGGTACATACACTCACTGGCTACTTCATTAGATACATCTTGCTAGTACCATGTTGAACCTCCTTTTGCCTTTAGAACTGCCTTAATTCTTTGTGGCATAGATTCAACAAAGTGCTGGAAACATTCCTCAGAGATTTTGGTTTATATTGAAACAATAACATCATGCAATTGCTGCAGATTTGTTGGTTGAATATCCCCGATGTGAATCCCCCGTTCCACCACATAGCACCCAAAAGTCCTCTATTGGATTGAGATCTCGTTATTTGAGGCAATTTGAGTACAGTGAACTCATGTTAAAAACCACATGATTTGAGCTTTGTGACATAGCACATAGATGGTGAGTAAACTGTGGTCATAAAGATATGGCCATGGTCAGCAACAATACTCTGTAGCATTTAAACAATGCTCAATTGGTATTAAAGGGCCCAAAGTGCCCTGAAAATATCCCCCACACCATCACACTATCACCACCAGTTTCAACCTTTAATACAAGACAAGATGGAGTCATGCTTTCGTGTTGTTTCATTCTGACATTACCATCCGCATGTCGTAACAGAAATCGAGAATCATCAGACCAAGCAACATTTTTCCAGTCTTCTATCGTCCAATTTTGGTACGTCCCTGCAAACCTTAGCCTCAGTTGTTTGTTCTTAGCTGACAGGAGTGGTATCTGGTATAGTCTTCTGCTACTGAAACATTTGCTTCAAGATTTCTCCCTGGATATCTGGAGCTGTGATTCACCAGCGCTAACCACTGTGCTGTGTTAAATTCAAGCATTAATACAGTTTTATTTTTCAGCCCTGCTTTTTCCTAGTGGCGATCACAGGAGCTCTGGCATCTATCCCAGGGAGCACAGGGCGCAAGTGAAAGTATGCCCTTGATGGTACACCAGTCAATCACAGTACTGGGTAGGGGTCGCTGTCACTGGGTCGTTGGCCGGATTGGTTAGTGGCTGACCATCCAGAGCAGGGGTTAGGCAGCAAACAGTCAGGCTTAACCAACTGTCTACTGGTAGCCATGCACCGTCACCCAGAACTCACGTAATTCAAACTGTGTCTGTTACCTGCATCTGTCCTAAACATAAAGGCTCTCAAAAAGTCTGTTTTAATAATCTCAGTAGTATAATCACAGATAGCTCCCATAGAAATAACAACCTTAGACTAAAGCTAGGATAACTTAACATTAAATCACTTACAAACAAAGCAGTGATTGTAAATGAAATGATCATTGATAAACGCTAACACGCTCTCTGTCTTACTGAAACTTGGATTAGACCAGATGAATACTTAGCCTTTAATGAAGCCTCACCTCCTGGATACAGTCATGCTCATCGCCCTAGTCCTAATGGTAATAGGGGAGGCGTAGCCACAATTTTTTACAAAGAGCTAGGTGTTACAACTAAGTACCATTACAAGGCTAAATACTAATTCTTAATGTGACTGATCCATCGTTATGGAAGTCAAAACCACACTCTTTCCAGCTTATCACTATTTACCGCCCTCCTGGTCCCTATTCAGAATTTCTTCAGGAATTTGCTAACTTTATTTCCTGCTTAGTACTTTCAACACATAAAGCTTTAATTGTAAGTGATTTTAATAGTCACTTTGACAATGAGCAGGATCCACTTAAAATTTCTTTCGAGTCCATCTTAGAATCCATGAGTATCACTCAGAATGTGATGGGACCAACCCATCACTGTAATCATACTTAAGATCTAATATTAACATTTGGTATCAATATAGATAACCTTGATGTTTTCCCACAAAGCGATTTGTTTCAGATAACTATCTTTTAGTATTTGAGCTATCTCTAATAAATAAACTCCTTCTGCCTCATTATCATATCAAGCACACTATCACATCTGCTACTCCAGCTTAATTTATTAAAAACCTACCAGACTTGAAATTTAATACACCTACAGAGCCGGATCATCTTGAGTGTGTAAATGACCAATTAGAATGTGTGTTTCGCTCAACCCTGGATATGATTGCTCCTACTAGGGTCAAATGCCTTAGGGAAAAAAGGCTAGCACCATGGTATAATGACCACACCTGTACCTTAAAGCAAACAACGCGGCAAAATCAGAATAATCCAAGATTTCTCTTTAATACAGTCTCCAAGTTAACAGAAAACTCTACAGAAAGTGATTCTTACGTTCCGCGTAATTTTAATAGTAATGATTTCATGACTTTCTTAAATGATAAGATAGAAAACATTAGGCATAAAACTCGATGATCATCACATCACCAAACTGTTCAGCAACCTTTCAGATGCAGCACTAGTGAAGACATCTGTTTAATTAGCTGTAAATCAAGCCTAAAATCTTTTACCCCAAATACTAATACTGAACTGTTCTCACTGATAAGCTCGTCTAAGTCATCAACGTGTCTATTACATCCAATTCTTACACGTTTACTCAAAGAAGTGATACCTAGTATTATAGAGCCAGTGTTAGTTATTTTAAATTCATCCCTTACCTTTGGTTATGTGCCCAAATCCTTTAAGTGTGCCGTTATCAAACCACTAATTAAAAAAGCCAATCTTGACCCTTGTGTGATATCTAATTATAGACCAATTTCAAATATACTGTTTCTCTCCAAATTCTTAGAAAAAGCCGTCTATCAGCAGCTCTGCAGTTACCTCCGAAGGAATGGTATTTATGAAACATTTCAGTTTGGCTTCATAGTACTGAAACTGAAAAATTTGATCATATCACTCCTGTTCTATCATCATTACACTGGTTACCAGTTAAATTCTGCATTGATTGCAAAATACTTCTTATAACTTATAAAGCTCTACATGGCCTGGCCCCACATTATCTGAGCGAACTCTTAGGGTGAATCCCATTTCAGGGGCTGCATCCTTCGAAGGACGCCGTCTATGCGGTCTACGAAGGTGTGTGCTTGGAAGGCTGGGTAGACCGCGGCAAAAACGGAACCGAAATGAGACGGGTCTACTCTGCATTGGATTTCCTGTTTGCGTCAGGAACCACCCGCCCGCACCGTATCACAAAACAGCAATAATTTGTTATAATAATGCAGCCAGAAATTTTGAGTTTAGTTTTTATGCTGTTTTTTTTTTTTTAATTATCGGAGGAGACGCTTCACTGCAGTTCACTGGCATTTATTTTCCTTCAAGCAGTTTAATAAAGGTCTCCGTTTGCTACTTGCTCCCTAAAACAAAACAAAAAAAGTTGCGCGTTTGCTTTTTAACATTTACCTGTTCGCGTTTTTAAAACCTTACATTTAAATAACGTATATTCCTCAGCCAATCGTTGCGATATCCCTAAGTTCCCCTCAGGCGCAATGCACCTCGGGATATGGTAGGCCGCGAAGGATACATCGGATGTATCCTTCGTTTTGAGGGAAAAGAAGGACGCATTTGTAGGCCGCATACGAAGGAGCCTTCGGAATGGGACAGCCTAGGCGCGGCGCTATGACGCAATCGGTCTTCAAATGCAGCCTTCGAAGGACGCAGCCCCTGAAATGGGATTCACCCTTAGAGTCTTACAATCCAGCATGTCTACTTCGTTGGCAGGGTGCAGGACTTCTTTTAGTTCCTAGAATTAAAAAAGTCACAGCAGGGAGAATGGCTTTCTCATATATGGCCCCCAACTATGGAATAAACTTCCCACTTTAGTTCGAGACTCAGACACTTTCCAAATTTTTAAGTCTAGGCTACGACATACTTATTTGCACAGGTTTTGACTAGATTTAGACTGGGATACGTGACTTGGGTCACTGGGGCCAGAGTCTGGATTCATGTCTGGCCTGCCTGCCTTGTCCTTTGCCGGGAATGTCGGGTGGGCGGTTTAGCTGAACTGGGCTTCATTTCTCTTGATCTTGACTTGTGCAGCCTTGCCTTAGACTAAGGGCATAGCTGGGGGTTCATAGTCAAAGTACTACATATTGCCGATGTGCATATTTTACTTTTTTTTTTTTAACTATGACTCCATGACTTATTAGTTTAGATAAATTAGTTTTATTTTTACATTTATCATGTACGCCACCCATGGAGGTTGGGTCCCTTTTTGAGTCTTGTCCTCCAAAGGTTTCTTCCTCATAGCACTTAGGGAGTTTTTCCTTTCCACTGTCACCCTAGGCTTGCTGAATTTGGGATTGGATGTAGATATTAGGAGATAATCTAAAATTGGAAAGTTGCTTTGAGACAATGCTCCATTGTAAAAACTGCTATATAAATAAATCTGAGTTGACTTGACTTGACTGGGGATGATCCACCATCCAGCCTTCTCTCCCTCAGACACAGTCAATCTTACTTGCATGTGACACCTGACCTGGAATGATGGCATCACCAGAACTCAGTTCCTTGCAGTGGTAGAATAGTGTCTTAAACTGTTGCGTCCCCCAACACGCAAGAATAATAATAATAATAATAATAATAAGTTACAATAATAATAAGACCATGACTGTGAATGATCTGACAAGAGGCAGCATGTAGATGAACGGGAGAGAGCCTAGGACTGAGCCCTGCGTCACTCCCTGTGTAACCAAACTAGAGGATGAATGGTGCTTGCCCAGAGCAACAAAATGAGATCTATCAGTGAATTACGAGATGAACCAGGACAAGGTAGTACCAGTGATGCCAATGGCGGAGGCAAATGTAACTGGGATCAAGAAGGGGAAAAGCCGATGTGAACAAATGGTAGATTTTGTTAATTTATTATTGAAAAATCTATTAAACGTGTCGCATTGCTCAGAGGTGTTTGAATAATCAGTTGCTGGTGGCTGAGTGAGTTTATTAATAGTAGAGAAGAGTATTTTGGGCTTGTTGCAAGAACCATTAATGACTGATGAAATGTATCCCGAACAAGCAGTCTTTAGCGCAGCATTATAAAAGATAATGTGTTCTTGTGAGTAAGCCTCAGAAGTATCATTTTTTGAGTTCAAATCTGGGTTCCATCAAGCTGCCACTACTTGGGAACTTGCTTAAACGTTTGACTATTCTACTCAACTGGCAGTCGATCCTTCGGCTCAGTAGCGCTTTCTAGCGGTGACTCATAGTAGACACGTCCCAGCTTTGTGTTGATCAGCCAGCAGTCCGCGACTCTCCCTCTTTGTCCTGAAGCCACTGCGTGCTACGCCTGAATGTATAACGTTAGCTAGTTTATTCCTAGTGCAGAGTAATTTTGAGCCATCTATTTAAAGACTGTTAGGCGATCAGAGGAATTTAAAGATGGTGTTAGTACACGTTGGATACCTGGTTCTTCCCGTTTTCGGCTCAGTACGAAATAGAGGTATTTATTATATTTACTTGCCTTTAAACGATTAACACTAGCTACGTAAGAAATATTTAAAAAAATAAGCAATCGCTTGCTATGGTACCTCTAGCCACGGCCACTACAACTAGATGAACAGACGTCGACCTTGGTGGTAATTGCGGTCAGGTTGTAAGCTTGTGATTACAAATAATTGATCACCGTGGTTGTTTGCCCTCCGTTCTGCTGGCTACAGCAAGCAAGCGAAGCGGCTATGGGGAGGATTTCACATAATCGCTGCATGACTGATTTCTGTTTCAGGGCAAGCTACGCGTTAGCTAGTAAGCTAGCAGCTGGATGTTTGGGGAAGATATGTTTGTTGATCTAGCAACATGCATGCCATAAACCAGGAACATTGCAGATCTAATTCCCCTCATTAATAACCAAGTTTCTTGTAATGCATTGATCTCCAAATGTCCGCAACACTTAACATTTTCTGTGTGGCTAGCTAGTTACCTAGAGCTGCTAATAATACATATACAGTCAAAGGCCTAAAACAGTAGCTAAGCCATTGGATTCATGTGCGGCATTGCTGTATGTCACACGTTTTCTATTTTTGTTCAGTATCACAGAGCACTTACTATGCAACTTTTATTTTTGTTTTAATATACGAGTGATTTTTTTTAAAAATTGTTTAGTAGCACTAAACGGCTAGCTAGCCTCCATAACTACCAACTACAGTGCAATGATATATTTATAGCTACATGGAAGTACAATTCGCTGCATTTGAACGCAGATCTCCCACACGGAGTCCGTCGCTAACTAGCTAGCTAACTATGCCTAGCTTGCTCACATTGTCTACTACCTGCCCGGCTGACTAGCTAGCTGGTTAACTAAGCTAGCGTGGCACTGATTATTTTCTCCATGGAGTGGCATCAACGATTTCATTGTGCTTTTATTTCTGTTTCTTATTTCCTGTCTCATAGTATCGAGGCTGGCTCTACATTCTGCATTATCCGATCTTTGTCGTCCCCCCTCCATTGTGTAGCTAATGATCATCTGCTGCTGTGTGGTGTGGCCTCTGCCTGTTCTCTGCATTTAGCTGTTTTGTGATCCCCCTTCTTCATTTCCTCTTTCCATCCGAAGACGACTTTGGTATTTGAACACCCAAGAACTGCTCCCTTATGTGAAAGACTAAAAAAATAACATTTAGCTCAAATGTTTCTCTGTTAGATTTCCACAGTTAACCCGTATATAGTAGCATTAGACAAGTGACTCATGTACCCCCCATCCAGCCTTGGTAGTCAACATGTGTAAATTCCTGTAAAGTGGATGCATTTTGTTCAATTAATTCATTTGTTCTTAATCACTAGTCTTTTGGTAAACACAAAGGTGCATGGTACTGCTCTCCAGTATCTGGACCTGTTTTTGCAATCAGACTTATTTTAATCTTTAATTTTGAAGTGACTATGTCCTAAACATAAGTCTCAACAATCTAAGCAAGAGGGCAAACCAACAGAATGCTAGAATGTTACGATTGGTCCACTGCACCTGTGTTGATAAGACAGACCATAGCCACATGGCTTTGACAGTGGCCTGAATATGGCTTATAGAGTACACACTCATTTAAAATCATGGCAAGTTAATTAAGCACTTTATCTGGTTTCAGTACTAACATTCCAAAATGCTATCCATTTCACAGGGATGTTTTATCTCCTGCACTGCTACATATATCCTCTATTAGAGTGACAATGTGTATTGTTTGGTTGTGGTTTCTCTACCGTTTGTTCTAAAATAGACTTCAATGCATGAATCACATTATTCATATTATTTTTATTCAACATTAATTAGACTGCAATGTAATCTTTCTGTAGAAAAGATGTACCCTGCTGTACTGTAATGTGCTGTAGCCAACACATCTGCTCATTGGATGCTGCTTTTGTTCTGTTTAACCCTGTATGGAAGCATGGTGGGCCTTGCCTTTGGTCAATGTTGTTTTATTTGTTGCATGGAATTATTATTATGACACAAATCCACCTATACTAATATTTTCAATAAAGAATATAGTATTTTTCCTAACCTCCAGTGTGCTTCTTGCTGATTTCCATTTATTGCCCCCCACCTTCTCCCTCCTGCTGTGACAAAGATAGATTGATTTCCTTGCTTTTTTCATCATCAAATATAAATACGTTTATAATGTGGTCATCCTTGTTGATTATTGAGGCACTTGAAGGTGGAGTGTGAATCCAATGATACCTTGTGAACATTGTTAGAGTATTTTAAAAAGGGTTAAGACATACTTTAATATGGCAACTGACTTGCGCTGTATTATCTTTATATTTTTATTTACTTTTCTTTTCCAAAAGCTATTTGTGTTACTTTATTCAAATTTACTACGTACTGCAAATTTACCCCCCTAGTAAATCCTGACACAATGCACATGTCCATTTTCTGTGGTGTGCTGAGGTATCCAAACATTCCATCTCTGTGAATGATAATTCTTTTCCATTAACAACTGGAAGACAGTCTGGTAGGGAGTGGAGTTCAGTGAACATATAGTAAGCACACCAAGTGGTATTTATTTACTGGTCATCTCATCAGTTCATTTCTATGGAAGTTTCAGTATTTTCTTAATATACGCTCTTGCACCAAATAAGTTTTGTAGAGGAGTTTGTGTAACTGGGGCAGGAGGTGTTAAGATATCACCAAGGTTGATTTCTGTGAGGACTTGTGAGTAGTTGAGTTTTAACACAAGTACATTTTTATGTCCTACTTGAGTTACTCACCTTAAGAAGGAAACAAAGCCATGGGGTTTTAGACTTCTTCTGTCCGATTTAGTGTAATAATTTGATGTTACTTGTGCTAAGCCCATTAAATGACTGGGACAACGGATGTACCATAGGTTGCTAATTGGTGTTGTGTTTTATGAGGCTCTCATACTTGTATTTCAATCTGCATTCCATTAATTTATCTACTTTTTATGGAAGATTCTTGAAAATGTCCAGTGACAGCAAATGGGTTTATAGGTGACTAGCCAAATTTTTTGATGTCCTTTTAATTTCTTACATTATATTTAAGACATCCTTGTGGATCCAAGACACAACCTTTAATCATGTTCATTATTTAGATTTTTTTTTTTATGTACATACACCAATCAGCCATAACATTAAAACCACTGGCAGGTGAAGTGAATAACATTGACAGTGTTATGCTCTGGGCAAGGTTCTGCTGGGAAACCTTGGGTCCTGGCATTCATGTTGATGTTACTTTGACACCTATCTGAACATCATTGCAGACCAAGTATACCATTTCATGCTAACGGTATTTCCTAATTACAGTGACATTTTTTTTAGTGGGATAGCATGCGGTGCCACATTGCAAAAAAAACGTTCAGGAATTGTTTTATGAACATGGCATGGGGTTCAATGAGCTCCCAAGCAATCCACAGTGGTCCCAACTCATATCCTACAGGGTTTAAAGGATCTGCTGCTAACATCTTGGTGCCAGATACCACAATACACATTCTGAGGTCTTGTGGAGTCCATGTCACAACCGGTCAGAGCCTTAGCGGCATTAAAGGGCCCTACCTGGTATTAGGCAGGTGGTTTTAATGTTATGGCTGATCGGCATATGTGATGACAGGCCTTTTTTCTGTGATTTTTGTACTGCTTGCTTTGCCAGCACAACTGTGATAGTCACCTTGTGAGTCCTTCATCTGAACCAAGCCCATAGATTTAGCAGTCTTTGAAGCAGCAGGTGTGGCCAAGGAACTCCCTCTGAGAGGCTCAGCTAGCTGCTTCGAAGAGTCAGTGATTAATATAGACTTGCTTGCGTCTGTCGATGAAGTGTCAGCTGCTGAGAGGTGAGAAGCCACCATGAGAACCAAAACCAAACAACATGCACTGCTGATGGCTGCCACCGAGATGCCCTGGTAGTATTACAAGCCAGTAACACTGTAACAGACACTCATGCTTCACCCTGCATTCTTTATTGCTCCCATGACCACTAATCTTTGCATTTTTCATAAGTGTGAAAAGCATAGGATCTGTAAATAAGAGGGCTTGCCCATTGTCTTGAGGGGCCAGTGTCTTTGTACCCAACGTTATTTGATGTGTTGTCATTGTTCTTGCAGGATCTCAGTTTAACAGGCATCAGCATAGCCATGCTACCTCTTGCCGGCATTTCCACGTAGGGCCACAGACCCAGATCCCTGTTGACTTCCCAATGCCCCATCCAGGACAATCTCAGGCAGGCATGCACCCGCACCTTGGCCCAGCACACCAGCCAGCTGCCCCGCTGCATCCTCCCCTCGGCCACATACCAGCACCACAGTTCCAGGACATCCAAGGCCCCCCCTTCCTACCTCAGGCTTTACACCAGCAATACCTCATCCAGCAGCAGATCCTGGAGGCACAGCACAGGAGGTTCCTGCCACAGCCCAGGTCAGATGATGGCAAATACATTCTGAAACTAGCACACCAACTCTGATAAATATCTTATTTTACAATCAAGCCTCAATATTTAAATTCTTGCTATAACATATGTGTATACTTTCAATACTATCCTAACCACCTGAATAGCAATCAGAAAAAATAGTTGTAGTAGATGGTGTTTTGAATGAAATCTTACCTCTACCCTAGCCTATCAATTTCACTCTCATCAGTGGGTAACCTAAACCATGTTTTATTCAGTAGTTAATTATAATGTAATGATAATGAATTTAAATCCTGGCACTTAAGACCTGCAATGCAGACCATCCAATCATTTTCCAATATATTGGAAAAGATTAACAGATACAAAGTTTGATGTGAGACTCTGTTGAGTACAAGGACACTAGTATAACATGGAATGGGCAGGTACATCGACTAATTTGTTTAACTGGGACTTGTGTGAAAATCTGTTGATGTTTTAGGTCATATTTATGCAGAAATATAGACAATTCTAAAGGGTTCACAAACTTTCAAGCACCACTATATTCTGCGTCCACCCTTTGTCATTTTGGTTTTTCTCCCACACTAGGATGTACCTCGTGTAATTTGTGCATGTGTAAAGAGCACACTGATAATCCACAGAATACAGTTCTACCTCGGTTCTCAATCACTTGTCAAATTCGGTTCTTGACGCATCTTGACTACAAAAATTTGTCTAATTTGCTCGATACTCTGCACTTGCTAAAAACTTGTATGACTTGAGCCACGTGACTTGTTTCAGCCTAAAATGATAATGTGCATCTATATTTAAGATTATAGGACATGAACATACAAACAACTAAAGAATGTTTTAGAATTTAGCACTGAAAAGACACAATGAGACAGTAGAGAACATACAAATGGAGAAGTACATGTGAGGAAAGCCAATGATGTGTCTTTTATATGACTGTGTAATACTGACATCCTTGAATGGAATTAAAGTTTTGAATATGCAGAAACAAGGCAGGACATAATGGAAATAGGGCTCCTACTACCTGAATATTCGCTATCCAAACTGTTCTTTGGAAACAAGGTAGATTTGGATATCGGGGTTCAAGCGTACTATTTGAGGAGCATACAAATGCTGACAGAAATAATAAAAACTTAATACATAAGAATAAGGTTTAATAAGCTCGTACTTAACCTTGCTTCACTCCTACAGACATGCCCAAGAGAGAACGGCACATCATCCTCAGACGATGCGCACCCCTTATGAATATGCTCCCTCCATACATGTCCCTCCACCCCCACCTGCACCACAGCAGCCACGCTACCTTGCAGAAGGAACAGACTGGTAATGTTATTTTTATATGTTATTTTTATTTTTATTTTACTTTTTCTAACTTTCTGACCAACATGAAATGAGTCGTAGCTTCTTTAGTGAAGAGTTGATAATTAATAAATGATAATAGATCATTAATCATAAATGATTAACAGGAACATTGTATACAATGGCACACCAGCAACAAACAAAGTTGTCTTAGCCTTACCAGCTGTAATTATAGTAATTATATTTGTTTGCTAATTTTATTGAAACTTTATCTGCAGTTATCAAAATGGAGGATATTCGATTTAATAGAACTTGTAATTTCTTATTAGGGACTTGAGTGTGGACCCTGGGCTACCTCATCCACACTACCATGTCCCTCAACTCCCACAGCACTATCAACACTACCTGGCCTCTCCCAGACTGCATCACTTCCCCAGAAATGCATCCTCAGCACAAGTGGTATGTGTTCTTTTTTGCATTGTTGCTACAGAATTACTCAATACGCAATATTTTATTTAGTCCAAACCAGCGTTTCTCAATCCTGGTCCTAGCGCCCCGCCAATCTGCACAATTTAGTGCTTCTCCTGTTTAAACACAAGCACTTTAACTCGATAACGAGCTTGTTAATGAGCTGAGTAGTTGGATAAGGTGTGTTGGGAGCAGGAAAACATTACAACATGCAGAGCGGTGAGGTGCAAGGACCAGGATTGAGAAACACTGGTCCAAACACTTTTTCTCTTTTTTGTAGTTATGGGTTTGGTCACTTTCTACTCGTGTTATCGACAGTTATTATTTATTCATTTATTTCTATGTGTATAAAATACTCATCTTTCACAATATTAATGTGACATGTATCAGCATGCCACCCTAACTGATGTTTGTTAGAAATTAGCTGAATTTAGATTTATTTGTGCTCTCTTTTCCAGGTTGTCCATGAGATCAGAAATTACCCCTATCCACAGTTACATCTGTTGACCCTGCAAGGTCTCAATCCCTCTCGCCATGCCACTGCTGTGCGGGAAAGTTATGAGGTACTGTCAGATCCTGTCTTTACTTTTCTAATTTCCCCATACAGTTCTCATAGTTTTCAATTCCAACTATACAATTTTTATAGTTGTTGACAACAGGACTTAGATATTGCATGTTTTTAATTTCAGGAACTTTTACAGCTGGAAGACAGATTCGGTAATGTGAACCGAGGGGCTGTGCAGACCACCATTGAGAGGTTTACATTTCCTCATAAGTACAAAAAGGTGAGGTCAGCATGATTTTATCTAACTTTAAAATGAGTAACATACATTATACAATATGTTATGCAAATAAATCATGAATGTTATGCTACACTAGTAGAAATTGCAATGCATTTTCTGAAATGCACCATATGTTTTGTACACTGTGGTCGCATTTTTAAAAGAACACATACTTTTTAAGTATTTCAGACAAACATGAGCAAACGTTTGAGGTTTCTATAGTGTTTTTATAAACTACTGAGGTGTTACGTCACTTAATTCCATCCTCTTTGAAAATGCACCATACTGGATATATCATAGGAGGATAGTCACAAGAGCTGATCCAAATAAGCAATATACTTTGATGTTTATGTTGAGCATTCATTTATTTAATTTCCATACTGTGCAAGTAGCTCTGGGACTTCATGATAAATGAGTTGGTGTCGTGGTCTTGACTCGTATTCATCAGACCCTTCACTACCTACAGTAGATACACTACCTATAGTAGAACAGGTTGTCAGAACAAAAATTAATTTGTGTATGTGAGTTAGGAGTGGTTAGTTTTAATTATGGGAATAAATTAATAGTGTCAGTAACACAGCAAACTGACATAAGTGCTAATTGTTTCCACATTTTACCTAAACGTTTTCATGCCACTGGTTAACCCAAACAACTTCTGACACTGGAATACAAAGGCTGTGTCCTAGAGCTCATAGGACCACCCAGTCCCATGTGCAAGTGCAGTTGGAGAGCTCATAAACTAGTGCTTAGTAATGCATGCGTGTAAAAGCAGTTATTTGATACAAAGCTCAACAACTTATTAAAGACACAGAAGCACTTCAAGATTTCTGGAAAGACAAGTGTTCACTTAAACATCAACATGTGAACATGTTCGTCTCAATTTGAGTTACATAGTGATAGTCCAGAGAGGGGTCTTCAGAGATCGGATGAGAAATACAACAGTGAATGCATCTCTACTAAGATTTAGGATGGAGGTAGAGATGTCATGATGTGGGATCTAGTCAGCTGCTGGTACTGGTGAGCTGCTTCACTGTGAAAGTCAATGAATTCTTTGGAGTACAGGAAAATATTGCAGAAAGGTTTGCATCCCAAAATTGAAAAGTTGTTTTCTAAAGCGTGCTATTTTTAATTAAGAATGCTCTGGGTCACCCTCCAAAATCCACCAAGAAGTATCAAGTCCATCAGGCTTATGTTTTATCAAGAGTCCAGACTTGAGCCCACATTAAACACAAACCAACTGGGAACTGTTTGAAGCCATTACCACTGACTGGAACAACACTAACTCTAACTTCTGTTACAAAAGTTTTTTATTAAAATTTTACCCACAGGACATTTAAGTAAATCAAATAGAAAGCCTATCAGTTACCAAATTACTTTATTTATTTGCTCAAGACTTGATAATTTCCTGATCAGTTATTTGCTGTTGAGACCATTAAAAGTTTCATATTTTGTGATTTTGATTTGCTGAAGAAATTACTTGTTGGGGAGGAGGAAACCGAAGAATCATATGTCACTGAACCCATTTTACTGCCACTGTCTGTATATGGAGATAACATGCTTATGTACTCCAAACAGTAATCCTGTTAGTAGTGAGTGTGGCTGAAATAACTGCCCATGAATTGGGAGTGACCACAATTAATATTTAATTAACCTTCCTATTAAGCAAAATTAAATTATTGACATATCTAAGTGGATTTTTTTTCTTTTAGTCAAACAAAATGTAGATGTCTGAAATGGCAAATTGTACTGGCAAAAATATAATTGGAGTTACCTAGAGATGGGATATTTCACCACTAACATTGGATCATAGTCAGTAAATGATAGATACGATAAATGATATCATATGACTAGTGAATAATTATATGTAACAAAAGTTGCCTGTAATGCTACAGCATTTTAGTAGACATAGTTCTTATTAATTTAATAACACCAGCCAATATTGAACATCATATAAAACAATAAACACATGCACTCTAAGTATTTGGGTTTGGTTGCAAATCAGTGACACATTGTGTTAAACAGGGGTTCACGCATGTTGAGCCTATTCATGCAATTCATAGTAATGGGCTATACCCACAGCTTGAATGTTATGCTGAATTTATGTTATGTTGTTATGTTGAATAACCAGTTTAGTTTACATAACATGGAACTCAGGCTGCATATGTAAATGATGCAGCTAATGACCACAACTCATGAACTGCACAGGAAATATCAGTCTGTTCCTCATTTTAAAACTATAGCTTAAATTATCTTTAACAGAATTGAACTGCCAACATAAATATTAAAAAAAATTTTTTTACTTCCCATATTTTAACTCTGCTGTCTTCCTCATATCCTTTCTCAGAGCTTTGAAGAAATAGATGGGTATAGTGATGTGTTTATGGCAATTTTTGTTTTTATTTAACTTGTATTCCAATTGTTTGTTTGTCCTTAATAGAGAAGACCGCTGGAGCTAAAAATCGGGATGTGTGAAGATGAACTGGACACAGATGAAAAGTGTACAATTTGTCTGTCAATGCTTGAAGATGGGGAGGATGTGAGGTAGGTTGGAAATGTAGAGTGTATAATATGTATATATATTTATATATAGGTGCTTGAAAACTTGTGAACCCTTGAGAATTTCAACAAATGAGAAATATTATACATGGTCATTTATTTATTGAGGAAAATTATCCAGTATTACATATTACTGAGTGGCAAAAGTATTTGAACCTCTAGGATTAGCAGTTAATTTGAAGGAGAAATTAGAGTCAGGTGTTTTCAATCAATGGGATGTGGTGTCAGGTGTAAGTGGGCACCCTGTTTTATGTAAAGAACATCGATCTATCAAAGTCTGCTCTTCACAACACATTTGTGGAAGTGTATCATGGCACGAACACAGGAGATTTCTGAGCACCTCAGATCATCAGGAAAAGGCTGGAAAAGGTTACAAAACCATCTCCAAAGAGTTTGGACTCCACCAAGCCACAGTCAGACAGAATGTGTACAAATGGAGGAAATTCAAGACCATTGTTACCCTCCCCAGGAGTGGTCGACCAACAAAGATCACTCCAAGAGCAAGGCGTGTAATAGTTGGTGAGGTCACAAAGGACCACACGGTAACTACTAAGCAACTGAAGGCCTCTCTCACGTTAGCTAATGTTCATGTTCATGAGTCCACCATCAGAAGAACACTGAACAACAATGGTGTGCATGGCAGGGTTGCAAGGAGGAAGCCACTGCTCTCCAAAAAGAACATTGTTGCTCGTCTGCAGTTTGCTAAAGATCACGTGGACGAGCCAGAAGGCTACTGGAAGAATGTTTTGTGGACGGATGAGACCAAAATAGAACTTTTTGGTTGAAAAGAAAAGCGTTATGTTTGGAGAAAGGAAAACACTGCATTCCAGCATAAGAACTTTATCTGATCTGCGAAACATGGTGGTGGTAGTATCATGGTTTGGGCCTGTTTTGCTGCATCAGGGCCAGGACGGCTTGCCATCATTGATGGAACAATGAATTCTGAATCATATCAGAGAATTCTAAAGGACAATGTCAGGACATCTGTCCATGAACTGAATCTCAAGAGAAGGTGGGTAATGCAGCAAGATGATGACCATAAGCACACAAGTCATTCTACCAAAGAATGGTTAAAGAAGAATAAAGTTAATGGCTAAGTCAAAGTTCTGACCTTAATCCAACTGAATTGTTGTGGGAGGACCTGAAGCGAGCAGTTAATGTGAGGAAACCCACCAACATCCCAGAGTTGAAACTCTTCTGTATGGAGGAATGGGCTAAAATTCCTCCAAGCCGGTGTGCAGGACTGATCAACAGTTACAGGAAACATTTAGTTGCAGTTATTGGAGGGTCTCACCAGATACTGAAAGCAAAGGTTCACATACTTTTGTCACTCACTAATATGTAATATTTTGGGTCAAAATGATCATGAGAACGGTGAGCAAAAATCCCAGAACTACACGGCGGGACCTGATAAATGACCTGCAGAGAGCTGGGACCAAAGTAACAAAGGCTACCATCAGTAACACACTCAACTTGTCGTGTTTGGAGGAAGAAGAACACCATACCTAAGTATGGGGGTGGAAACATCATGCTTTGGGGCTGTTTTTCTGCAAAGGGGACAGGACGACTGATCCGTGTTAAGGGAAGAATGAACGGGGCCATGTATTGTGAGATTTTAAGCCAAAACCTCCTTCTATCAGTGAGAGCATTGAAGATGGAACGTGGCTGGGTCTTCCAGCATGACAATGATCCCAAACACACCACTCGGGCAATGAAGGAGTTGCTCCGTAAAAAGCATTTCAAGGTCCTGGAGTGGCCTAACCATCACTGCTCTAGAGGAGATCTGCATGGCGGAATGGGCAAAAATACCAGCTACAGTGTGTGCAAACCTGGTGAAGACTTACAGGAAACGTTTGACCTCTGTCATTGCCAATAAAGGTTACTGTATTTTGCAAAGTTTTGAGTTAAAATTTTGTTATTGACCAAATACTTATTTTCCACCCTAATTTACAATTAAATTCTTAAAAAATTCTACAATGAGATTTCCTGGATATAAGGAGAACTTGCTCAATCAGTGACTGACTAAATACTGTTTTGCTCCATTTTCTGTGCGTGCGTGCGTGCGTGCGTGTCCTATATACACTGTATATGGGACCTATATATTGGTTTGTCATTGCTTCTCTTTGTACTTCAGCACATTAAACAAGCATTTTTTTTTCTCACCAGGAGGTTACCATGCATGCACCTCTTTCATCAGGCCTGTGTCGACCAGTGGCTTGCGACCAATAAGAAGTGTCCAATTTGTAGGGTGGATATTGAGACTCAGCTGTCTCCAGACAGCTGATGTCTTCTGTAGCATCGGTGAAAGCTCTGTCGTCTCTCCCTGTCCCTTTTTGGGTACTTTGCCAAATGTCTGTCTCTCACCTCACCTCTCACCTTTGACCTTGCCTTCTGAGCCAACTGAAGATGTGAAGCAGGTAGGATGAAAAGCGAACAGCAAAGTCAGCAAAGAAATGTGAACATTCATGGATAACAATGTTCCTATCAGTGTCCAAGGCAGGTGTCATCTGGAATTAGGATATTTATTTAGGCTGTCACTCAGATGAATCCTATCGTAGTCCTCTGCATGGACATTCGGTGTGTTTAGGACAGTAAATGCACCCACTGGATGCTGAATACTGATAACCTAAAGCTTTTCCTTTATTACAATGTATCATCTCACATTATAGCATACACTTTACAAAACTTCCAAACGTTCGAAGTAGTCAGTCGTGAATTTCTACCGCACTGCATTCTTCTGTATGGGAGTGCAGTTGATCCACTCAGAACATACTCAAACTGAGTACTACGTAGGAACAATCTGTGAATGGAGATAGATCATGATATGTAATGAACAGACTATAAGGAACACATAAGGATAACTTTCTCACAAGTCAAGTAATCCAAATGTATGAAATCATACTAATAATCATTAACTGTAATTATCAGAAGTGATATGTAAACTTTCTGTAACTATGCTGACAGCGAGACCAGGCTTGATCTAAGCTGTGACAGTATGTATTTGTGCTTGTGAAATCTCCATGCTTAGTAAGTAACTTCAAAATGCATGTTCTGTGAGTGGCTGAGGCTTGTTTTTTCGAAAACTTGACAGAAAGGTGGACAGTTTGTGCATGAAAGATATCTTACTAATTCTGAAGACACTGTGTTCTCAACTTGTCACTGAAGAGTGAGATGTATACCTTGATGCCTGTAGGACAAGCACACATTCTAATAACAACAGCCTACTTCTCAGTGTTTCCATTAGCAGTGTAAGTGTGTGGTATCGCTTGAACGTACAGCATATGTAGAGTATGCAGCTAAGAAAGCAGTTGTATTGTGCATGAAACCTGTTGCTGCCATTTCTGGAGGAGATGAAAGGGGAGAAAAGCCATTGTTTTATAGATACCAAACATAACTTTTCTAAGCTATTGAGTTAACTGTTTTCATTTTTTCTGTTCAGTTCTCCATTTTTTTTCCTACTATTGATTCTTATGCCAACTTAGCTGTGGGGCTGTTTTAGCTTCTCACCATTTTAAATAAGTAGCTGCAATGCTGGAATAATATTTATTGTTGTCTTAATGTAGCTAGCTGTTATTTTTGTAAATGCACTATATTATGAGGTTGCCTGACTTTGATGTGATTGTGAAATTTTCTCTTGTCTGTGCTTATGCATTTGCACTTAGTGACCTGTCTCTTTGAACATGTATACTGCGATCCCTGCTTACAGTATACTTTATCCAAAAAACAAACAAACAAACAACAACAACAAGAAAACAGTAGCGTGGTATAACATTTGTCCTTAGATTCATTTGTATAACTGGCATTATTTGACCATTCACCTAAATGTATGTGACTTTATGGTTCGGTAGCAATTCTGACACTAATTAGACAAAAATGCATTGCAGTTCTGTAATGCAATAACTAATACAACATGCTTGCCTTTGTTTGCTAACTTTCCCTGGAGTTGTGTTCATTTGAAATATCGTGGCAAATTGTGCTTGAGATACAGCAAAGAAGTGGAAAAGTTTTGACTTCCATAATATCTTAAAGTGACATTAGTATTATTATGATTGTCTTAGTAAGAGTTGACTGTAGCTAACCCTTGCTGGTTGTTCTCTGTGTTAGCAGTGTTAATGTTTGTTGAGCTTCCTTCTGTAACTTCAATGACAACTTTCTGTCAGAAGGTACAAAGCTGTCTAAACTAATTTCCTGTGTGTTCATGCAGGATTTTGTGCGTTAAAATGCCTTAAGTATTTAACAATCATAATTTATGACTAACTTTAGCCACAATGGGTGCGTATTTTAAGTTTTTATTTAGTTTAGCAATTGAATCAGTTTATTTATTTACATAGTCATAACATGTATAAATACCTCATTGTGCATACTTTAATGGGAGTGCTTTGCATGCATTTGTTATTTAAAGGAGAATAAGAAAAACAAAGCAAGAAAAAATCTAAAGGGTCTGCTGAAATGTGTTAGTGTGTGGTGCTGTGGATTTGGTTACATTCCATTAATGCAATTTCAAAGACTTTGTTAGCTGTGATCTAGTAGACAAACTACTATAGACTGGAAATGTTTTGCATGTATCTCCTCTTTTGCACTCTCAGCTTGGCTACCCTCTCACTGGCATTTGGAAAATGTGCACCATACTCTATTTTAATTATTGTAAATTGGTGGTCTAACAAAATGGTAGTATGTACACAGCTTAGTTCAGAGTGAGATGTACTGTGATAAGCCATTTCTCAAAATCATCCTTATGCTTTACATTCAAATGGGTTTCTATTACTTAGAGACTGGCTTTTTTAAAGCCCTTTTGTTTGTATGATTTCTTAATATTTTATTACACTTAATAACAGGGTCTGAAGCTAAATGTGTGTCTGAAGTTTTATCTATCGCTAAATGTTGTACAATAAATCTGGCCATACATTTTCGTTTAACATTCTTGATGAATAAACAGAGAAATTTAAAGTCATTATTAAACAGCTTTTCAAAAAAGAAAAAATCCCGTAGAGCCTATTTTGTCAAAACAGTAACTAATATTTTAATGGGGGAACCTCAAAAAGCATTCAACATGGTAGATTTTTTTTTCCAGACCAAAATGGCAATTTAGTCTCCTGCCTGTTTATAACCTGCCTGTTATATTTGCAGTTTATTGGTTGAATTGAGAAATATGTAGATTTCCTATTGCAGACAATAATATGGTGAAAAATTATTTGATGTGCCATGGCATATGATTTGTCTCACCAGCCTTGGGGTCTTATTTCCTTGCTACACTACACTAGAGGATTTTGGACAAACAGCAATAGTATTATGTTTTGCAAACAGAATGAACAGTAGATCCTAAAGCACAAGCTCTATAATGCATGTCTTTCTCAGGTTTTAATATACGTATGAGAATGGATAGATATGTTAAAATATTTTACCATAAATCTTTCTGATGTTTTTTCTGCTGCTGATGTTAAAAAATATTGAATAACCTGCCAGTGAAAGGGAAGTGGCTATCTTTGTATAAGACACTGCTGTTGCTGTTACTGCGCAATGTTTTCTGACATTAATATTTTATAGTCATTTAGAAAAAAATATGTATTGACAATATTTAAGCAATAGCTCGATGATCTTCATGTACGATAACTAGATTAAGTGTATATTGCGTAAACAAAAAAAAAATGTAGATTCACTTTTGGTGGATTTTGTACTGTATTTATTACTAATGCTGCAAAAAGTTGCATAGCTTAACCCAAACTGTTCTTTCTTTTTTAATTTCTTGTCTTGTATATGACCTTTTTGTATGTGTTTTTCAAATAAAATGTTCAAATGCTTCAAAATGTTTCTTTTTGTCTAAATTTTACTTCAGTAAAATAACCTACTGATAAAAGGTTGCCTAAGCAACTTGACAATAATTTTCATTGCAGTTTGTTAAAAATAATATAATGAAATAATAATACAAATAAACAGCCTATAAAAATGTATGAGTGTCAGTATTTGGGGTACAAGACTCTTTCAGTTTGCCCATCCGCTTTTGTTTTGTCCAACCACTTTCCACAAGAGAAGATGGAGGTCACCCAGTTGGCAGTGTTCGTAATCTCAACACACTCCAGGAACCAGCCAGGTGCTTGGCCAGTGTTGTCATGTTCCACTCTCACTCTTAGGAGATCACCCAAGTCCAGCATCTCCAACAGAAAGCGGTCTGTGCGACCCCTCTCAAACAGGTTCCTAAACTTCTGCTTCAGCTGACGCTTTCCTGAATCTCCGTTTACACCGTAGATGGTGATAAAAATGTTGGCATCAGTTCCAGCTCCCTTCATGTCACCTGTGATAACAATGATCTCATATTTGACAGGAACCAAACTGCATGCTTTGCTGGCAAAACTCTCCACGGCCTTTGTGCACTCAAAAGTCACAAACTCTGTCTTTTTCGCCACCAGAGGGATCTTGGTGTTGCAATGGAAAATGTACCTAGAGATGTTTAGGACAGACACAAAATCACTTACAATCCTATTCCTAGACTTGGTAGGACTTAATTAAATTGGCTTTATGAATGTAACTCACTTGTTCCCCAGCTCTTTTTCTGTGACCTCCACCTCTTCCACATGCCAGTAAGTCTCATTCCTCACTTTCTTATCTTTTGTTATATGGCCTAAAGTGATATTAACAATATCTCCCAGACATTTTGATGAAAACTCAAATGAGTCAGTTGCACCTCTTAATGATAAAAGAAAAGGTTGGATTATTTATAAAATGCAACATTTTACAAAATTTATAAAGGTATATTCAAGGCCAAAAGAACAGAATAAGGATTGCAAAAGCAGATGTATTTTGAAAACACAGAATCAGTTTAAACTTCTGGGTTATACTAATTCTAACTGTTCATACCGCAAGAATCTCTTTTTCTTTGAAGAATTCTCCAGCATAAATTCCTTTGAACGTGCTTTTTTCCCCTCAAGCACTATCCACACGTTTTCCTTTGTCCCAGCATCTTCATCATTGGCTGTTGTTATTTCAATTTCATATTCTAAAATAAGATTGTTATGTAGTTATTGTATTAACATCTCTGTCAGTGTCAGTTCCATTGCTACAAAAAAAAAAAAAAAACATAATATGTAAGAGACTAAAGATTTATAATGTAAAGCCTATCTCTTACTAGTCTTTTCACTGAGGTCCAGTATATCATTGTTGGCACATGCCAGTTCCCGAATAATCTGGCCATCATCCTCATTTTTGGCCAACCAGCGATCACAAGAGAACCGAAAGGTTTGGTCCATTAGCTCATCTTTTACATCTATACTTTCTAAGTGCCAACCAGGAGCAAGACCTGATAGGGAAAAAAATTAATTGACCACATAAGACATTTAAAATGACTTGGGATGATTCAATGTTTTACCTACTCACCCTTATTATCATGCCACACTCGAATTTTGCAGAGTTGTCCCAGACTAAGCACGTCAGCAAATCGAAACACATCTATTTGTTTGCGTTCAAACTTATTCCTGTTGCTGGACTCCTTCATTGTTAGAATGCCAGTGTCCCCATTCTCTCCAAACACAATCATGAACACATTGGCATCTGTCCCTGCACCTGGAAAACAACAAATTAATTTTACTTTGCTTTCTTTACTTTGAAATGTAGCATGTTATTGGATGTTAAAGTCCTTGTTCCCAGTAAGTTATTCCACTAATTATCACTACACTTGCAATAAAAAATTTTTTTTAAGTTTAAATATTTTAATAGTTTGATAGAACACCACTGTGTTAGCCTCATTTCCTAAGCAAACCTAAATACTGACGACATCGTACATATGTATATTGTAAAAGTGATTTAATGTATGGAGATACTGTTTTTTTTGGGGGGGGGGGGGGGGGGGTTTGGGGGGGGGGGGGGGGGGTTTGCATATGTCGACATACCCTTAACGTGTGGTCCTTAACAGTAATAAAAGGCATCATGTCTGTCTTTTTGGTTTGTGAGACCCTACCAGCAATGTCACTGGGTTTTAACTTGAATTATATAGGGTAGTTTTCTTTCTCCACACTCTTCTCATCCACCACTGCAGGGAGCTCACGACCCTTCATTTTAATTGGCCCTTTTGTTTTAGACAGCCAGTTCTGATAGGTGAAAACCGACACGTCCTCTGTGGTTGGGTTTCGCATGATAATCTAGGTCATGTAACATGACAAGAAGTCACTGACAACAATGCAACATAAACCGCAAACACTGTTAATCATCCTCCATCTCAAACTAGATTACAGTATCCATTTGGAACACTGGGTACACATATGGCCCATTTCCCAGATAAAGATTATTCCTAATTTAGAATAAAAAGAACATTTAGCATTGAATAATCACTGATGTTTCAATTTAGTCCAGTACTAATCCGTGTTTGGAAAACTGTTCATACTGAACTGAGCATGTGTGTAACTGTAATTGGTAATATCTATAAATTAACTAATCTAACCTTGTCAAGGTACCAATCAGGCCGACATCCTGTTCCATCAATGCGAACTCTCAACTTTTTAAGTGGTGCAATGTCATCTATTTCCAAGTTGAATGTGTCCTCTTGATCAATCTCAAACCTGCAACAAAAATTCATTCATTCATTCATTCATTGTCTTATCCGCTTATCCTAGTCAGGGTCGCAGGAGAGCTGGTGAAACATAGGAACAACCCTAGACATGGCACCGATCCCATCGTAGGGCACATGCACTCACACTCGTATCACAAACTCACACTCTAAGGGGCACTTTGGAAACACCAATTAACCTAACACACATGTCTTTGGAGGAAACCTACACGAACACAGGGAGAACATGCAAACTCCACACAGACGAGCCCAGGCTCGGGATCGAACCCGGAGATCTCGGAGCTGTAAGGCGACAGTGCTAACCACTGCAACAATAGTGCCGCCCTGCAACAAACAATAATGTACAAATAACAGTATAGTGCAGCTAAAACATCTTTACTTACATTGTACTGTATTCACGTCTTTACACTATTTTGCCAAAAGTGTTTGATATACCTCTGTTATTATGCAGAAAGGGCCTCACTGCATCTTGAAGGTGCATTTAATTTGAATAAAATATAAATAATGCAATATCTGTCACCTGTGCTCATTCTTTGGTAACAGGGTCTCCTCAGTGCTCCCATTGGCCCCAAACACAGTTATGAATATGTTGGTGTCCGTCCCTGCATGCTTGATGTCACCTGTAACAACTGTAATCTCGTAGATGACCTAAATACACAATTTGGAGAAAAGAGGAAGGCAAATAGATTTTGCAGTTAATGTACAGTGTATAGATGTATATTTATTTAACTATAAATAATTTAATATAATTTTAAATTTACTACATTTGCATTTTAATAGTTCATTATTCAGTCACAATACACAGCAATAAACTTAATTTCCACTTTGTAAAGTGATTTGGTGAAATACAGATATATTTTTAATAAAAGTGAAGATGAAATGAACAACAAAGAAATGTGTAGATCCCTGCAACAAAAATGTTTTAAGTAAAACCCTTTATGTTAAATACATTTTTGTATTAATTTAGTGAAGTTTCAGTTTTATCATTTAGAGTGTGCTTTAACTCAAATTAGGTTTTCCAGCTGTTCCATATTCCACAAACAAACAACATCCAGTTTGTCTGCCTACGATGAGAAATCAAAACAGATTACTTGTCAGTGATGTTTGTTAAGTGATGTTTTATTCAAAAACACACCCCTTACATCTAGGTTTACTTCTCGGTGCGTATCACTTAACACTCCCTTTGGGATTAATAAAGTGATCGATCAATCAACCTTTCTATCTAATTTAATGCCTATATTACAACTTGAAAATACAATCACATAAAGAACACTCATATGAAGAATGCATATTAACCTTTTGAATTATATTAATAGTGATGGCATCAAGAACATTGAACACTCTTCCAGTGAGACCATCCCCTCTGTCCTTGGCAAGCCAGCAGTTACACTGGAATATATACTTGATACCTTTGGTAGGCACTGCAACTGACAATTCCTCTACCAGCCAGCAGCTTTCCGGTGTAGCTCCGTTATGGCCTAACTGCAGAAAGTATAAATCACAACACATAATTATAAATATACTGTACACATTAAGCTATTATGTGTTAATCTTACCTCAATCTTTTTTATTTCTCCTACATCCAGCCCATAACATTCAAAGTGTTCCATAGTTCCAGCAGAAAAACACTTTTTTTCATCAGGAAGATCCAACCAGAGTCTATCTGTTTCAAGATCATTTGAACCCATTATGATCACAAAGACCCGACTGGTGGTACTGGCATCTCGGTCCATCCCTGTTGACACCGTGAAATGGTATGGGATAACTGTTGACCAGAAAAGAATTATTTAAAAAAAAAAAAAAAAAAAGAAATCTGCAGGGATCAAACTGAAAATACATAGTCTTTCATGTCAGAATGCAGGAAGCTTTAAGGCTGGACACAGTATAGTTTCATTATATATTAATTTAATATAGCAGACCCTCACCAAGCACTTTATTAGGAACTCCCTATTCATGCATTTATCCACAACCCCAATCAGAATAGCTGAGGCAGTATGGAAAAAACAAACAACAACAACAAAAAAACAACATGGTGTTCCTTACATTTACTTGTATCAGTCCAGTACTCGTACCCTCTACTTCCACAGCCATGCCGTGCAGCATGTGGTTTTGGATTGTCTTGCTGAAAATGTTGATGAAAGATGTCATCATGAAGGCAGCTGATGTTGCTCTAAAATCTCAGTGTATGTTTCTGCATTAATCACAGTGTAAATGACCTTTGCCATGGCATTTGCACTTGTTGCTGATAGCAGTCTGATTTTCATCTTTGCTCTGGAGCATACGGCTTCCATTTCTTTCAGACGAAATCTCGAAGATCTGGAAAACTGATTCATCTGACCACAATACACGTTTCTACTGTGTGATTGTCCATCCCAGATGCCTCTGAGCCCAAGAAAAGTTGACGCAGCTTCTGGACATGTTTAACTTAAGGCTTCTGTTTTGCAGAGTATATTTTAAGTGGTATTTGTGAATGTAACTCCGTACTGTAGTGATTAAGAAAGGTTTGTCAAAGCAATACCTTGCCCATGCGGTTACAGCTACTGATGAATGACGATTCTTGATGCAGCGATGGCTGAGAGGTTGGAGATCATGGGTCCCATGCAGCTTAGGCTTGCCACTTGCCCTTTACGGACTGAGATTCCCCAAGATTCCTTAAATTGTTTAATGATATTATGCATTGTAGAGGAATAAATACACATAATGGTCTTCAGAGCTTACTCAGAAAAAAGATCCGGTTAAAGGGAGTTCTGCGGATGGAGATGCCTTGTTGGCAAGAGAGGTCAATGGAGAATGAGCAGAACTGACAAAGGCCACGATAACTCAGATAACCCTTCTTTACTATTGTGGTGAGCAAAAATATGTGAGAACACACAACAGCAGATGACCAAATCTGATTCCCCTTCTGTCAGCCAAGAATAAGGAGCTTAGGCTTACCAGTATCAGACAACTGAAGACTGGAAAAACAGAGCCTGGTCTGATGAATCCGAAGTACATCGCTGAGACTGAATTTGACAACTACAGCATGAATCCATACACCAACTTGTCTTGTTTCAACAATCCAGGCTAGTGCATGTGGTGTAAAAGTGTGGGCAATGACACATTTTGGGCCCACAAATAGCAATAAATCAATGCTTGTTTCATGTACATGAGTTCTGTATTTTCGGTGGCCTTCCCAATCACCAGATCTGAATCCAATATAACAAATTTTGGATGCTGTAGAATGGGATTTTTGCATCTGAAAATTTTGCAGTAGCTGCAAGATCAAATCACGTCAGCATGGAGAAGAATTTCTAGGGGAAGTTTTATAACATATGGTAACCGTGCCACAAGTAACTGAGGTTGTTTTGAGAGCAAAGGGAGGTCCTACCCTATAATGGAATAGTGAACCTAATTAAGTGCTCAGTAAGTGTACATTCACTGCAAAGCTTTTATTACAAATAAAAGGATGATGCTTGGGTGGTGCAGAGGTCTAATATGCTAGCCCACCCCCACAGAGATCAGGGTTTGAATAATAGTGGTGCCATTCAGTTGGGTCAGGCATCACATCCAGACACGACTGTCTGTATCTGAGCGGGGGGTGGGTCAAATGGGGGAATCATTTCCCAGCCCTGCAAACGACTGGTGTCTTGAACAAAGCAAGCTTACCTCTGTGCCCTGTGATCTCTGGGGATAGGTGCCGGAGCATTGCAACCCTGACCACATGAACAGCAAAATATATATAACATAAGGATAACATATATTTACTATAAGGATACCTGGGCCCTCCTCTGTAGCTCCCTTTTTCTTCTTTTTCTTTTTGTTCATGTTGCTGTCCAGGCTTGGCTTAGAGTTTGGCATGTTTTTCTGGGGATTTCTTTCACCTTCATATCCCTGATAGAAGGGTAAGTACCTCACATAGATAATTCATTACAAAATCAATAAACAAATCAGTCTCAGCAGTACCTAAAATACTGCATGCAAACTACATAATGGAACTGGTTTAATTTTCAAAATCACCTTGACATAGAACATTCTCTCAATCCTTTTATCTTCTTTCTTTTTTGACAGCCACCTCTCACATAAGAACAAAAAGACCTCTTCTGTGTCCTCATCCAAGATTTCTACCTGATCCAGATACCAATCTGCTCCTATCATAGAATTATCATGGCGAATGTGGATCTTAAAAACCTGGCCTAGATCCACAGCCTCAATACCGAATATATCAACCTAAAATTAAGATCAGTGCAATCAGTGCATGGTTAATGTAAAATAAAATAAGAAAACATCAAAGGTTTAGATACACTGCATGGCTGCTGTGACATTCATTACAACAATGTTGTGCACACTATACTTACTGCCGCTCTCTTAAACTTGTTTTTGTTGCTCTCTGATTTGTTGAGTTTGCGTTCACCTGTGTCTCCAAGGTCTCCATAGATGGTTAGGAACACATTGGCATCTGTACCTGCTCCATACATATCACCAGTTGTCACAGACACTTTATAGGTATGAACTGGGAAACAAGAGAAAAATAAAACTGGGCTAACCAAAACAAAATCTGAGGAGTAGCAATACTATTACTACCCATTAATAACATTATTACTACAGGTACTACATAAGCACAATTTATTACTGTGTGTAATCTTAGTTTTAACCATAGAGCAGCATCTGGAATTTGTGAACACATAGTATTAAACCTTTACAGCTTGTCAGAAACCAGCTCAAGATTAACCTACTCTCCAATGCATCTTCCACCTCTGTTTCAGTGCATTTCAGAGTGCCATCTCTCTGAAGTTTTTCTATGATGATGTCTGAGGGGACCAGCTCTCTCACTGTCTCGCCATCATCTTCAGACTTAGCCAGCCATCTTTCACATGGGAAGATGGTAGTCTCAGAGCCCTGAGACAGGGGTTACAGACTTTTTAAGAAGCCATGCTAAATCTTAACTTTTTAATTTATTGTCCAGAAATAACAATGAAAAAAAGTCCCATGTTACCTTTCCTTTCCGTAGAAGCCTTCTAATCTCCACTCTGTCCAGATGCCATCCTGGGTTTATACCACTGCTATCATGCCCAATACGAATTTTCTCAATTATGTCACCTATATCTTCTAACTACACATTCCAAGTTTTAGCAGACACATCAAAGCTGAATTCAGTATGCAATTCATAAAGTACATGGACACATTTATGCTTTTGGAGAACCCCAAATCAGAACAAATTGGAACAGTATGGAAAAATCACCAGAAAAAATGTTTCTGACATTTACTTTGAATTTTATTTGCTTGCAGACAGTATGTACCCAAGATACCCAGTCTGGCCAACTTCATTTCATTTGTTAAGATATATCCATTCCTGCATTTCATGCCTGCAACACAAAAAGAATGATAAAGGGATAAATATGCAAATCCCTTCCAATCCTTCTTTGAGGAACATCGTTTTTAACTATTTAAATAATTTTGTCATGCATTTGTTGACAAACTAGAGGTCCTCTGCCCATCTTTTCTCCTCAAATCTCAGCTTTTTGTGGATACTGTTTTTGTGCCAAATCATGATTATAATCACCTGTTGACATCACCTGTTTGCAATCACATCATTATTTAGTTTTTGTATCTCCTGCTCTCCTCCTGTTCTTTGGAATGTGTTGGAATGGATGAACTGTAACAAATTATATTAAGCTGACCAGACTAAACATGAAATATCATGTTCATACTATCTGCAATGAAATACATTTTTTTTTGCTGCATTTTGTATACTGTCTCAACTTTTTTGATTTGGGGTTGTAAAATTAATATTACTGTACTGACCTCGACAATGAACATATTTTCTGCTCCCCTCTCAAAGTACATTCGCCTTTCTCTCTTATTGACGCATAGATATTTCTGCTGAGTACAGGCTGCATTCTCACCATAAAGAACAATAAAGACATCTGCATCAGTCCCTGCTCCAAAGCTATCACTCGTAAAAGTTTTTATCTCATAGGGGACGACTGTGAATGGAAAGAAGAATTTTTTTAGTTACGATAAAATAGTTTATATTAAATAGTTTATATTAAATAAAATTTTTTATATATATATATATATACCGATATATATTATAATAATATATATATATAACTATATATATATATACGTATATATATAATAGATACGTATATATATATATCTTATATATCTCCTATATATATATATATACATATAAACATATATGATTAAAGAAACAAATGTCATGTGTATTATTTAGGCAGATAGTACGATATCCAGAAAAATATAGGTAAGATGACATGAAAATACAGTGTAACATGAATTGTCTCGTACATTGAGTGTATGTCTCAGTCTTCAGTTCAGCTGGATACAAATCTCTTACTAATGACCCATCATCTTCACCTTTATCCAGCCAGCGTCCACAAGGGAAACAAAGTTTCAGACCTTGGGAAGGTGCATTTATCTCCACCCAATCCAAGAACCATCCAGAACCTCCTGAATGAGATGCAAAGAGGAGCATTATTGTCATATTTACTCTTTTATAATGGCATGAATATTTAAATAATCATATAGAGACATCAAGCACATTTTGTAATCCACATTAATTTGACTGAAGTTGCCATCATACAAAATTATGTATGTTGGATTAAACTGCTTGTAAAGACAAAACTTTATCACAAAGGTTGTCCAATTTGTAACTGTAAAGACAGTAACTATGCTGCTGTAGGATTTCTTGATAGACAAAGTGATAGACAAAGGCATGCTCTGAATGGATGTTCTTCATGCACCATTGATTGATATTTACACAGTAATAGCATGCAGTTCCAGTAATGCTGCCAGACAACTTACTTACAGGCATTGGTGAGCACTACTATCACCTTTTATCTATTTGGCATTCATTTTACAATGGCATTCTTATACTTCTGCTGAAATTCAATAGGATCCTTTTCTGAATGTTTTTGGATGTATCTGCAAACTGAGGGAAAAACAGTACCAGCATTGTCATGCCCAATTCGGATCCTTTGAAGCTCTCCAAGATTAACAGCTTCCACAGTGAACTCATCAATCAAGCCCTGCTCAAACTTATTCTTGTGTGTTTTATTGGCTTTCAGGTTAATGATTCCTGTATAATTTATGAAGAGTGACAGAAAGAAAGTGCACATGTTGTCTCAAGATGGTTGTAATCATTTACATTTGAAAATGTGTGGTATTTAATATTTCAACTCTACAGATATGTAACTTTTAACCTGTGTCATCGTACTCTCCATAAAGAATGATAAACACATTGGCATCTGTTCCAGCATACTTCTTCTCCCCAGTCTTAATTCTTAATGTGTATGTTGTTGACATGGCTGTGAAAAAGCAATATACACTTTTAATGTGATATATTTTGTCGTATATTTTATGTACATATTATAAAACAATTTGAATAGTTACATGTGTTTCAGAGCTCATAACAAAGCATTATAAATGTTTTCTTTACCTTTCTGCTCTAGTCCTAAAGTGGCTCCTGACCCTTCCTCATCCTCATCCTTTTTCATGAACGCCTTATCCACAGGCACCAGCTCTCTGCCAATCTGGCCATCATCTTCATCAATAGCCAGCCAGCGGTTGCAGGGGAAGTAGTACCTGTGTCAAGATCAACGTCAGTGTCTATGTATGCACTGTATTTGAACCTCCAACATCAATTTAAGTCATTGCAGACCAGTTTGAAGGTGCCAAGTTGGGTGCCCTACTCAGAGCAAGCAAGTTCAATTAAACATAACTGTGTGGTACAATTTAAACAGGTTTTTCACAAGTCTTCCTGTCAGCGAACAAACACATGATTCTAAGGAATATTGTACCTATCGTGAAAATGTATGGGCTGTAAGTGCTTTCCTTTTGATTTGTGTCACGTAATGTTAGTTTTTTCTATAACCTCAAATCAGAAAACGTTGGGACAATATGGAAAATGCATACAAAAAAAAAAAACACACAGTGTTTCTTACATTTACTTTGACTTTTTTTTTTAAATTGCAGACAGTATGAACCTGTTTTGTCTGGGGAACTTAATTTCATTTGTTTATAAACATCCATTCCTGCATTTCAGGCCTGCAACACATTCCAAAATAAGTTGGGAATGTAAAGCATTTACCACTTTGTAATGTTGCCATTTCTTTTCACCACGCTTAAAAGACATTTTGGCACTGAGAGTATAAAGTGATTTAGTGTTTCAGGTGTTATTTTGTCACATTCTTTCTGCAAACACGTCTTTAGGTCTGCAACAGTACGGGGTCGTCATTGTCGCATTTTTCGTTTCAAAATTCTCCACACATTCTCTATTGGGGACTGGTCAGGACTGCAGGCAGGCCAGTCCAGTACCTGTACCCTCTTCTTCTGCAGCCATACCTTTGTAATATGTGCAGCATGTGGTTTTTCATTGACTTGTTAAAAAATGCATATGGACATCTCTGGAAAAGATGTCATCATGAGGGCAGCTTATGCGACTCTAAGATCTCAGTGTACTTTTCTGCATTAATGCTGCCATCACAGAAGTGTAACTGACCTCTGCCAAGGGCACTGACCCACCCCCATACCATGACAGAGCCTGGCTTTTGGATTTGTTCCTGATAACAGTCTGGCTGGTCCTTTTCATTTTCGTCTGGAGCACACGATGTCCATTTCTTCAGAAAACGTTCTGGAATACTGATAAGGTCTGAGCACAGTACACATTTCCACTGATGAAGTCGACGCGGCTTCTGGACATGGTTAACATGAGACTTCTTTTTTGCATAGTAAAGCTGTAAATTTGTAATGTAAGCATGTTTAGCATTTGTGAATGTAACTCCATATTGTAGTGCTTGATAAAGATTTGATAAAGTAATCCCTTGCCCATGTAGTGTATTCAGGTATTGATGAATGACGATTCTTGATGCAATGCCGTCTGAGGGATCAAAGATCATGGGCGTTCAGCTTAAGCTTGCTCCCTTGGCGTTTACACACTGAAATTCCTTCCGATTCCTTGGATCGCTTAATAATATCATGTGCTGTAGAGGGAGAAATATGCAGATCCTGTCCAATCTGTATTTGAGGAACATTGTTTTTAAACATTTCAATAATTAAGACCATCTTTGCTCATCAAAGACTCAGCCTTTCCTGGATACTGCTTTTGTACCAGATCATGATTATAAACACCTGTTGACATCACCTGTTTGAAATCACATCATTATTTAGTTTTTTTTTATTAATTACTAACTCTAAATTGCCCTCGTCCCAACTGTTTTTGGAATGGATGTTTATTAACAAAGTTGACAAGTTGACAAAACAAAACATGAAATATCTCAGGTACATACTGTCTGCAATTAAATAAAAGTAAAACATAAGAAACACTTTGTGTTTTTTATATGCATTTTATACTGTCCCAACTTTAATTTGGGTTGTATTACGTGGATTCAAAGAGAAAAATCCATCCTCTTGTTTAATTCTCTTGTCTGCATTCTGGCTATTTAATAGCTATCAACAGTGCAACAGAGAATGTATACTCACACAGAGATAAGAAAGTGAACAGTGGCCAAAACTATGTTGGGTTAAGGGTTTCAGGTTATTGACTTCTTCCGATAAATTAAGGATAAATGTGACTTGACACATAATGTGTTCGCAAAATTGGTTTATTGATAATTGAACATAAATTACGATGTGCTTGAAAACTGACTTATTGACAACTGTCTCTTCAGCAATTTATTTGAGTCTGAGCATCCAAATGACCAAATGATTAAAATTTTCTGCTTTTAGATTAAACATATAATTAAAACATACTCTATATGATGAGGCATAAGTGACTATAAGTAATAAAAGACTGTTGCACTTGTTTAGCAAATCATGATAGGTGTAATGCTGGTCATTAGTCTTTTTCTTAATTAAAAAACAATGCCTTAGGCCTAATGTATATTCAAATTTACTCATGTGAAGCACACTCACGTGGTGTCATCTTTGGTGTCTACAATTTCAACTCTGTCCAGGTACCAGGCTGAGCTGGCATGGCTATTGTCATGATGGATCCTTAGTTTATTCAAAGGCCCAAGATCAACTGCTCTTGTGGTAAACACATCTTCCTGCAACACGCATGTGGATAAAGAAAAATGTATCACACTTTATCTCTCTAAACACGATCTTTAGCCCTCTGGTTGATGTGACATTTTTACTTGCACTGCTAGCATTGCATTTCACTAACATTTGAATAATGAGTGAGAATCTATCAGATTTTCCAGTCTCTATTTCACTACTCATCACTGAGCCACTTCAGAGAAAGAAGCTAAGAAAACAAGAACATTAAGGAAACAAAATCTGAGTCTCACTCACCTGACTGCGTTCAAATTTGTTAAGCTTATTTGATTTCTTCAGAGGACGCTCCCCAGTGTCACCATTATCACCATACATATTGATGTATACATTGGCATCAGTTCCTGCACCCAACATGTTCCCAGTAAAGACAGTGACTTCATATGTATTGTCTGTGGGTGGAATAGTCAGATGGCTATTTACCTTCATGAATATTACATACATATTAAGTAACACACTGTTGTTAAGCTTACACAACATTCCTCACATGTTAAAGGCTCCTCCTGCTCCTCATTGTCCTCAGGCAGAAGCTCCACTATCAGCTCACCATCTTCCTCATCCTCAGCTAGCCAACGATTGCAGGTAAAGGTAAAAGTCTTCACTACCTCTTGCATTACTTCCTCATTCTCCTCTTCATCCTCTTCCTTCTTTTTCTTTTTTTTATTTTTCTTCTTGACTTCTTTCTTCTCTTTCTTCACCATAGCCATGACTAGGTATTTCACATCCACCTTTTCTAAATACCATCCAGAGCCAGTTCCTGATCCATCGTGGCCAATGCGGATCTTGAAAATCTTATCTACATCTTTTGCTTCAATCTGTTTAAAAAAACACACACAAAGCATCTCATGTGTTTTTCTTTTGTACACTGTAGAAGCTTCCTGCTGTATTAACAACTAATTGTTAGTAATTATGATTATAGTAATTATATAGCTGTGAATAGCTATCAGTTGCCATGTGGACTGTGGTAGCCTAGCGGTTAAGGTACTGGACTCTGGACCAGAAGGTCCAGGGTTCAAATCCCACCTCTGCCAAGCTATCAGTGTTGGGTCCTTGAGCAAGGACCTTGAGGTCCTTGAGCAGTGTTGGGTCCTTAACCCACAATTGCTTGGATTGTAAGACTGTATAAAAACTGTAAGTCGCTCTGGATAAGGGCGTCTGCTAAATGCTCTGCTAAATGCTAAATGCTAAATGCCATCAGTGTCTGTGTGGACAGTCATCCACTACTTATTAGTAATTAGGAATAATGGGCATGTACTTGGCATTTCATTACTTTGCATCTGCAGAGAAGATGAAAACGAGACATAGTAAAATCTTAACTTTACATAGTACTTTACATAGTATTCTTAATATAAACCTAGGTAAGATAAACATGAATTTAATTCAGAAACAACAGAAATGACCATGTTGTTTGTCAATGTAATTAATGATGTTTAAAAAAAAGTTAAGTAACACTTTTAGTAAGTTTTATATACACTTTTAGTTACATTTTCATTATAATAATTTTGCAGTCTGTATGTTTTGATCTTTCCGGCATGTGAAATAGCTTTAAAAATCAACAAAGTAACAAATTCACTACATCACAATATTCAGCTCTGAAGTAGTGCCAGTCTACAGATTTCTAATAGATATCTATCTTAGGTATACCACAGGGAAATGTCATCATCATTTTACTGGCTCTTGTCCCCGTCGGATGCGGGGGTCTGAGGACTTCCATTTGCCGTAACCGAGAATACTCCAGCCGATGCGTCATTCCGTCTGTCACCACACTCAAACCAGGCCAATTTAGTGTAATCAATTAAGCTAATATGCTAACATGCAGTCTTTGGACTGTGGGAGGAAACCGGAGTACCCGGAGTAAACCCACGCGGACACGGGGAGTACATACAGACTCCACACAGAAAGGACCCAGGCCGCTCCACCCTGGGATTGAACCCAGGACCTTCTTGCTGTGAGGCGGCGATGCTACCCACCGAGCCACCGTGCAGTTATTCTTCTTTTGGATACAGGGATGTTTAGCACAGCACAGTTCCGTGCAGTTTTATCGTTCTCAAAATATTTCTGTTACTATTTTTGTAGGTTGACAGTGGAAGTGTGCAAAACATTTATTGTCAAAAGCACAACATGTACGAATAAGGTATGACAAATGTTGATCATTACCTTGAATATCTCAGTTGTGCCTCTTTCAAAGTTATTTGACCTGCTTTTCAAAGGGGTGACTTCTGTTTTTCCTTGGTCCCCATATATTTGAATGAACACATTTGCATTTGTTCCTCCAGCCCAAACATCACCCGTCACCACAGTAATCTCATAATTAATCACTGTGTCAAACAAGTAAGAGATATAACTCAAATTCCACCTTTCCTATGAAAAAACTACTTACACAGAAAATATACAAATGAAGAATTGTTATGTTGCAACAAATATTAGACAGTGTAAAAAAGTACATTTTTCAATATGAAGTATTTCACTTGGATAGAGCTCCACTTCAGTTTTGCCATCTGCCTCATCTTCAGAGAGCCAGCGATGACTAGGGAACATGTAGTGTTTGCCCTGGCTGGGCACCTTGATCTGAACGCTGTCCAGAAACCAGCCTGCCCTCATCCCTTCGTTGGTGTGGCCAATCAACAGACGGTTGATCTAGGTTCAGTTCAGAATAAGAGCATTTTTATTTAAAGCCTAACAGCCCAACAGAATAATGTAAGCCTTATGAGAAACAATACACACTTGTCCAATGTCAAATGTCTCAACAGTGAAGATATCAACGCGCCCAGTTTCAAAGTAGTTCCGTAGATCATTGACGGAAACAACCAGCATCGTTTTACTGGTGTCACCCTTCTCTCCATAAAGCTTTACAAAGACCCTCGAGTCTGAGCTTGCACCGTTGATGTCGCCTGTCTTCACTTCAATGTGATAGCTGTTGTCTGAAATCAAAACTTTCATGTATTGAGAAGGAAGATAATGAAGATAGGGATCTATGAAAACATTTTAATTATCTAAGCTAATTTTTTACATGGTTTTCTTACAGTACATCTGATTCGGATTGTAGGTCCCTAGTCACATGCACTATTAACAGTATAACATGACTCCTCTTATGGACACTACTGCCTCTCACTGATATTTTTACTACTATTTTAACTACTGAGTGCTGGAAAGTGACTCTGTTACACAATGAAGTAGATGCTTGATTTACTGTAACCAGGAGCAGTTTATGGACTCTACCACCAGGAGAATGTGAAAAATCATTTCAATTGATTTTTGAGGACATTCTTAATAAAACTATATATTTAAATATAAAATCAAAGAACACCAAATAGAACAATTTAAAGAACACCCACACCATGTAGAATTGGCAAGGAAAACTTACTAAAGAGTCTCTGTCCATCAGCAAATGGAACCAATTCCCGAACAATCTGCCCATCATCCTCATTACGGTCAAGCCATCTTAAATAGAAAAGAGATAATACATTATGAAAATATATTTTATTTAAAAAATATATATTTTTATGTTTAAAGATTAGTTTAGTTATTATGTATTTTTATTGTTTTTAATAATGTCCTTATATGGGGTCTAGACTGAAATTGTAAAGCTCTTTGCCAACAATACCAAAAAAGTGCCATATAAGCTTATATTGAATTTCTAGTTATAGAGTTATAAGTTCTAAACAAAAGCACTTGCCTACTACAAAGGAATTCGATAGCCTCAGACTCCTGCCCATCCTCTTTGACCACCACTTTGTCTAGGAACCAGCCACAGCCTCCCCCTCGCCCATCGTGGCCAATCCGTACCCTGCGTACCTGCCCAACTGACACGGCCTCAATGATGAACTCATCACCCTGTGAATAAATATGAACACAAAGTCAAAAGACTATCTAGCATGCTAGGAAGATCATACAGTTTTAGACTAACAATTCTACTTACATTTCCCTTCTCAAACTTGTTGACATTATTCTTACAGTTTACTAAGGCACGGTCACCTGTATCTCCTAAATCACCTATGAGGCACAGGAAGACTGTGGCATCGGTCCCACTTCCACTGACTGTTCCAGTGTAAACTGTGACTCGATATTTTATAACTGTCAAAAATATTGAACATTTGTTGGAATGTGATAGTAATATGTAAACAATGTCTCTCATCTCAAAAGACATTTAGTATTACAAGATTCACTGAAAAAAGTATTCATTGCCAAAAAAATGACAGTTTTGGGAGGGACTGCTGAGAAACATCCATGCATCTTGCCTGGCAGTGGTTCCTGAATAAAATCTCCTGTGGCAGAAAGCTCTCGTACCACTTCATTGTCATCTTCACTTGTGTCTAGCCAGCGATTACAGGGGAAATTGTATTTTTCCTTTGTTAATGTTTTCACCAGTGTCACCTTTTGAGAAGTGAATCAATAATTACACACATGTAAGAAGCCACATTAAAAAAAAAAAAGTTCAAACAATAAACTATAAAGTCTGTATTGCATTACCCGGTTTAAATGCCATCCGGCAAATGGATTTCTCTTCTCATGAAAAATTCGCAATTTTGTTAGCTTTCCAAGATCAGGTAGTTCAATCTACCAGCATTACAAGACATAATATGATAGAAGCTATTGATCAAAATGTATGGCTTATTTCAAAATATGTAATATAATTGAACAATGAATGTGGGCCCCAAAAACATAATAGTTACCATGAACTTATCAAGCTGTCCCTGCTCAAAATTGTCTGTTTTGTTGTCCAGCTTCATCTCATCAGATTTGCCGTTCTCCCCATAAATCTGAAGAAGAATTGAGGCATCTGTCCCTGCTCCAGGAATATCTGAAGTCCATATCCAGAGAGACCATGGATACTCTGAAGAACAGGAAACAGGGAGAACAACTGAATTTAAATCTCTGCCCTGTAAGAAATGTCTGCTAGACCTGTACCAAACTTTCAGAAAGGTTGCTGGTAAAGCAATTATGTTCCAGTTTGTCTTGAATTAAATGTGGTTTCAGATCAATAAAGTTACCCTTTTGTTTTTTTTGTCGCAGAGAGACCATTTCATATAGCTCTCTTTCAATAAGTCCGTCACCCTCATTCTCATCCAGCCATTTACAACAAGGAAATGTTTGCTCAATCCCAGTGAAAGGGCAATTAATTACTACCTGAAATCAAACAAACTTGATCAGTAGTGCTCCAAACTATAAGAGGAATTTTATATATGCCAATATTTTCATATATGCAAAATCACATATACAGTGTACAAATACATAACAGAGATATTATTATATTACATAGTACAAATACTGCCACATACAGAATATTGTCACATGCAAAACATTTGTTTCAGTAATAATTTTCCATATGATGCCTTGTGTGCGACACACCTTATCACAGTACCAGCCAGCGCTGACCCCCCCATTATCATGGCCAATAGTGATGCGACTAAGAGGGCTCAGCAATGCTGCAATCTCTATGGTAAAAGTGTCAGTGAGGCCACGTTCAAATTGACCACCCTCTAGAAAGAGCTTTCCACTGTTCTTCATGCCCTTCATACCATGCATGACCATGTGGATTTTGGAGTTGGTGCCTGCTCCCCTGATGTCCCCTGTAACAACCGCCACTTTGTAAACAATGCCTGCAAGATAGAATTACAGAGAGTGGAATTAGATTGTCATGAGGCTGGTGTCACATCACTGAAAAGATGCAAAACCTAAAACTGTGACTGACACAGAAGGTGATCGGTGACTGGTGGAGTGAACGACATACATTATAGTGCTGGGAACCTGTCTTTCAGATAATCCTGACTTTGCAACTTAGTTGATAATGAATGATAAACCCTGACTTTTATGTGACTGTTGTTGCTGGATTATAGCAAGTCTTGCTATAATCCATGTTTCCTACAACATTATACAACATTATAAACATATTACTCCTTCAGAATTCATATTAATGTTACAGAAAAAGGTTTTAATGAAAAGTGACTACATCTGGAGCTTTTTACTTCAATTGGCTCAATTACTTCAAATATATAATTAAGATGCAACAATCTGACCACCTACCTGTGGGTTGACTTGCCCCCACTAATATATCCCTTTGTATCTTCCCATCATCTTCATCTATGGCAAACCAGCGACCAATGGGGAACTCGTATATTGCTTTGTTTCCCATGTCATCTACTAGTACCTAGAAATCAAGGGAAAGTACAGCAATACAAGACAGACAAAGACATGGTAGAATCTATGAAGTATTGTAGGGTTAAAATTTCCATCTACAGCATTCTCATATACCATTTATTTATGTATTTAATTAATTAATTTACTTCAATAGACATTCTATAAGATGAATATATGAGAATAGTGCAACTGCTATTTTAATTCATATGCATAATTTGTGTCTGAATACAGAAAAGTGATTAAAGTGATCCGTTTGGAATACATGGTGTTAATATGTGTAATCTATGTTGAAATCTATGTGCCAGGTAGAGCACCTCAATAGGAAAAACAATCCGTTAAAGTAGAGAGGTGTTTCCTTTCAGTAAAGATAAGGTGACTACAGCCTTGCAGAATGACCTCATCCCTTAGTGTGTTGAGTGACAAAGATGCTGTGGAGAAGTTACAGGGAAGGGCTTCAAGGTCCGACAAGCAGTATTACTAAAAACATTACAAAACCAGATACTGCTACATTTTGAACCATTATTAGCACTCATACTTCATAACTGCTGTGAATTAAAAGTGACCTTTGACCTTCAGTGCAACTGGTAGGTTTGCAGTTTTTAAGATATTTTACACTTATTTTGGAGGGTTTAGGGGGTCTGTCATTGCCTATAAAATCTAGCATAATATTAACAGTAAACCTGCTCTCATTGTGGTGTTCTGTTACTGGAATACTATCCCAGCACCACTTTTTAACCTGTATGAAGTAAGGAGCTGGAATATTGCTAATAATTATATGTTTGCACTAAAATTGTTTTGACATTATTTAATTTAAAGTAAAACTATTTACATAGTCATTCACCCTTGTTGTTAGTGAAGTAATAAAGGACACAAGCTTATCACTGTACCTTTTCCACAAACCATCCAGCAGATGAGCCTTTGTTGTTGTGACCAATAGTGATCTTCCTTATTCTTCCCAAGTTAGGTGCATCAATGGTAAACTTGTCCTCTGTTCCTCTTTCAAAGTTGTTTTTATCACTATCTAGTCTCCTTTCTCCTGTGGAAAACACAACAGGAAATGATAGTTTAAATTTAAAATTCTGAATTAAATGTTGTAAAAAACAAATTTGCAACACAATTCAGGTACTGTTATTTGGGTAATGATTATTGTGATGGACGTGCTTGTTACCAGTATCTCCATTTTCCCCAAAAATATTCAAGAACACATCTGCATCAGTTCCACTGCCTTTGACGTCTGCAGTGAAGACACTCACAATATACTTATTATCTACAAAAGCACAGGAAAGCATTGCTCCAGTCAAATTAACATTAGAACTTCACAAATTGAGAAGTGCCTTCCGGTACTTTCAGCTGTATTACAATCAAATATCTGACTGTTATAACACCTATAGGCATAATTAGAGAAAGACCCACATTTTGGCATATCTGAGGGGTCCACAGTGCCCAGTAGGTCTCGCACAATCAGGCCATCACCCTCCTTTCTGCTCAGCCAGTTGTTGCAGGCAAAGTAGTAGCGTTGATGGGGTCTGTTCATGTCGGTGACCATCACACGGTCCAAGTACCAGCTAGCACTTAAGCCTGTATTATCATGCTCAATCCTTAAACCCCAAAAGAAATCCTTCAGTTATATGATATGTGGTGATTATAAACATATTCATTATGCATACAATGTGTGGAGTTTACAACGGAACTGACCAAGATAAGATACCTAATCTTTTTTAAAGGTCCAATATTGTGAGTTTTAATCCGGAAGACATCTGTTTTGCCTTTCTCAAAAGCAATTCGATTCCTGTAAACAAAATTAATATTACTAAATTACTTAAACAAGATTATTGCTAATTTTAAGGTCAGTGTAAAGTTTGAAAAAAAGTTATTTAATTCCTGTCTTTGAAGCTAACTTAGAATCAGGTTTACTCAAAATTGTAAAGAATTCAAAATTGTATATAAACATTAATGATTAATGGTAATGTATTTAATTGAAATAACACACACTGTCATTAAGCCCAAACAAATGTTGCTATGCAAATAACTAATCATCATTAAAATGGCCAAGCCTGAAACGCATGAGCTATTCCAATGAAGAGAATGTTAAGAGTTTTTACAAACTGTATAGCACAATGTGTAGAGAAATGTAATTTAGTTACGTGACTTCATCACATTTCATTGAACACAAATAAATGTGGTCTACTGTGTTTATCATCACATTGTGCTACTTCACTGTATCAGAGTTATATTGTGTTGTTTAAGTGTTCCCTTTATTTTTTTGAGCAGTTTATACATCTACATATAACATGTCAGTAAAACATATCTACTCTGTTAAAATCTCTTTTATGTGAATAAATAAATATTTATTAATAAGTTAAATTACTTATTATTCTTAATGAAAAGAAGACACTGTAGCAAACCATACATTCAAACAGGTCTAACTTAATGACATATAGCACATGAATATTCTATCCCTTTATCATGAAGACATTTACTGGAACAAACCTGTTTACCTGTTGCTTTTCATGAGCTTTAAAGTCATGTAGGTACTTTATATAGAATGCTGTGATTTGTACAAATTTACTCCTCACTACTGTATCATCAGTGAGAGTGGCTCTACATCAAAAAATGCCACTAAAAAGCTCATTGATGCTTGATAAAAGGCTTTAGAATATTATGTGCATTTAAACTACAGAATAAACACCCCAAAACAACGGTACAAGCCATGTTCTACTGGTTTCTCCATCAATTTTATATGAGAGAATCCCAGTCAGATACCTTTTTTCAGTGCTGTGGGTTGAGAAATATGAAAAAGGTATTGTTAACTTGGTTTAGCAGGAATAAATATTACTCAGTATCATGATCAAGACTTTAGAAAAAAATAAATAAACAAATTGGTAATAGTATTTTTATGATAACAATACATATATAGACTTACTTGCTGGCAAGATGAACCTTAGGAGTAATACCATAGTCACCAAAAAGAGTAACAAAGATGTTAGCATCTGTGCCTGCCCCATTTACATCCCCGGTGATAGTGACCACCTCATACACTGTAGGTGTACATACAGACAAAGAAGGGGTTAAAGATAAGCATGGAATAAATTTATATTTCAAAAAGCGATAAAATGGAATTAAATACTAATCCCATGCAATGGGCTAATGAATCAAAGGTCAGTATGAGTAATGGAAACCATAGCCGAATCCATACCTTTCTTCTTATGGTATTCATCTTCATAGTTCTCCTCTTTATCTGATTCATAGTTCTTTAACTCATTCTCATAGATTTCAACATAATCTACATGTTTTTTCTTCTTCTTGCCTTTGCCTTTTTTGCCCTCATCGTCACTGTCTGTTGACCCTTTTTTACCCTTCTTCTTCTTTTTCTTTTTTTGAGAGTCATCACCTTCTTCTTCTTCTTCTTCTTCTTGGTCGTCCTTCTCAGCCTTCTTCTTCTTTTTGCCTTCCTCCTTGGACTTTTTGTCTTTTGATCCCATTATTCCTTTCAATGGCTTCACTGCTCCTCACTCTCTCACGCTCTGCTTCATCTTCCTGTTTTAATTTTCTTTTCCTTTTTTGCTTCTTGATAGCTTATGTTACTCACACTTTTTCATTAACTTTCCTCATATGAAGTACGACACTGTTCTTTTTGGTCTGCAATTGGTTATCTTGCTTTTTTCTTCTACTATCACCCAAATCTGTACCACTGCTCTTCTTTCCCTTCTCAACTTTAACTGCCTGTTCTCCTCTTTGGTTTCGTCCTCCTGTCTTGTTCCACCCCCCTTTGCAGGCATCTTTAATTTATTTACTACCTTGTAACTTTAACTGATGTCTATGCGTTTGCGTAAAGGACACCCCAACTGACCTGTGATGATAGGGAGACCTGCCAACAGGAAGGGTCATGAGAAGAGCGCAAGGGTTCTTGGGTACAAGTGAGCAGTCACATCAGAGCGTTCCTCACTGCAAACAGCAACAGTTACTTGCCTCATTAAAAATTTACCACTTCTCAATGGACACAGGTTAGACAAATTCTACTGTCAGCACCAGGTTATTTGTTCATCTGAATGTCAGGGCAAGTATGATTTGTTATGATATAAATATATATATATATATGTATATATATATATATATATATATATATATATAGATATATATATATATACATATATATATATATCATCATAGGTACACTTCAACTATGAGAGAGAAAATGAAAAAAAAAAATCCACGAACTCACATTGTAGGATTTTTAAACAATTTAATTGTAAATCATGGTGGAAAATAAGTATTTGGTCACCCACAAACAAGCAAGATTTCTGGCTCTCACAAACCTGTAACTTCTTCTTTAAGAAGCTCTTCTGTCCTCCACTCGTTACCTGTATTAATGGCAGCTGTTTGACCTCGTTATCTGTATAAAAGACACCTGTCCACAGCCTCAAACAGTCAGACTCCAAACTCAACCATGGCCAAGACCAAAGAGCTGTCGAAGGACACCAGGAAGAAAACTGTAGACCTGCACCAGGCTGGGAAGAGTGAATCTACAATAGGCAAGCAGGTTGGTGTGAATAAATCAACTGTGGGAGCAATAGTAAAACATAAAAGACCATTGATAATCTCCCTCGTTCTGGGGCTCCAAGCAAAATCTCAAACCGTGGGGTCGTAATGATCAGGAGAACGGTGAGCAAAAATCCCAGAACTACACGGAGGGACCTGATGAATGACCTGCAGAGAGCTGGGACCAAAGTAACAAAGGCTACCATCAGTAACACACGACGCCGAGAGGGACTCAGATCCTGCAGTGCCAGGCGTGTCCCACTGCTTAAGCCAGTACATGTCCAGGCACGTCTGAAGTTTGCAAGAGAGAATATGGATGATCCAGAAGAAGATTGGGAGAATATCATGTGGTCAGATGAAACTAAAGTAGAACTTTTTGGTAAAAACTCAACTCGCCGTGTTTAGAGGAAGAAGAATGCTGAGTTGCACCATACCTACTGTGAAGCATGGGGGTGAAAACCTCATGCTTTGGGGCTGTTTTTCTGCAGAGGGAACAGGACGACTAATCCGTGTTAAGGGAAGAATGAACGGGGCCATGTATTGTGAGATTTTAAGCCAAAACCTCCTTCCATCAGTGAGAGCACTGAAAATGGAATGTGGCTGGGTCTTCCAACATGACAATGATCCCAAACACACTGCTTGAGCAATGAAAGAGTGACACTGTAAAAAGCATTTCAAGGTCCTGGAGTGGCCTAGCCAGTTTCCAGACCTCAGCCCCATAGAAAATATGTGGAGGGAGTTGAAAGTCCATGTTTTGTCCCAAAATATCACTGCTCTAGAGGAGATCTGCATGGAGGAATACCAGCTATACAAAATACCAGCTACAGTGTGTGCAAACCTGGTGAAGACTTACAGGAAACATTTGACTTCTGTCATTGCCAACAAAGGTTATGTTACAAAATATCGAGTTAAACCAAATTTATTGACCAAATACTTATTTTCCACCATTATTTACAATTAACTTCTTTAAAAATCCTACAACGTGATTTCCTGGATTTTTTTTCTCATTTTGTCTCTCATAGTTGAAGTGTACCTATGATGAAAATAACAGACCTCTCTCATCTTTCTAAGTAGGAGAACTTGCACAATCAGTGGCTGACTGTAACGGCGTGAGCCGGAGAGGAAGCAGGAGACGAACGCAGGTTCAAAAGTAAAGGGGTGATTTATTAACAACAACCAACGGAAACTTACACAGCGAACAGAAACGGGCGAGGAACGAAAACGGGTGGATAACATAAAGAGCCGGAGCCGAAAAACAGGTGGTAACTAAACACAACACAGAAATAAGCTAAAGGGAACGTTACCTAGGTAGGACGAGGCGCGTAGGGACACAATAGGCGGCGAGGCGCGTAGGGACGCGAGGTGAGGTGTGGTGCGGAGTGTAGGGACGTGACCGATGTGGGACATCAGTGACATTAACATCAATAATCCGCGGTGACAGTGAGGTGAGTGCGGCTTATATGGTGTGTGGATGTGATGAGGGAAATGAGGAACAGGTGCGTGTGGTCGTGACGTGGGCAGGTGACGCTGGCGTGGTGGCCAGCGGGCGTGACAGAGCCCCCCCCCCCCCCCAAGGAGTCCGAGACGGAGCTAGGACTCCAGAAAGAGCCCCCCGGTCGCAGTCCTGCCTTGGGGGGTCTCCTCGCCAGGCGGACCCTAGGAGGGGACCGCCAACAGTCGGGCGGCTGGTGCGTGGGGGCACCGATGAGGCGACGCTTGAGAGCGGCGGCGGCGACGAGGCGACGCCTGAGAGCGGAGGCGACGAGGCGATGCCTGAGAGGGGATGACTGGAGGCAGACGAGCGGAGTCGACGGCTGGAGGCAGCAGAGCTGAGCCGACGACGTCATGCTGCAGAGCAGAGTCGACGAGGCGATGCTGCAGAGCAGAGTCGACGAGGCGATGCTGCAGAGCAGAGTCGACGAGGCGATGCTGCAGAGCAGAGTCGACGAGGCGATGCTGCAGAGCAGAGTCGACGAGGAGATGCTGCAGAGCAAAGACGAGGCGACGATGCTTGACAGCAGAGACGAGG